>CAUYLG010027574.1:0-93988 GCA_963573385.1 Cacajao melanocephalus | reverse complement strand
TACCTTTGCTTCTGTTCTTAAAATAGTGACTTTTTATTACTCCCAAATAAGATTAAATCTGCTCATCATTGACTTTTTTTTTTTTTTTTTTTTTTTTTTTTTTTTTTTTTTTTTTTTTTTTTTTTTTGTGGTTGTTTTTTTTTGCCTTGGTTGGCAGTTGTTCATTTTTTTTTTTTTGTTCCCAAGCAAACCAACCCTGGGAAAAACGTTGCGCCCTTTTAAAAAAAAAAAAAAAAAAAAAAAAAAAAAGAAGGAAAGAAAGAGGAAAAAGCAAAGGGTAATTTTCCCTCTTTTCTGCTTTTTCTTCTCCCCAACTCCCAATTTTGTTTTCCCATTACATATAGTGAAGGCTGAAGGAAGGAAACAGAGGAAGAAGCCATGATGGTGGTAAGCACAATAGGCACTGAGGAGGCTGAATTAGACATAACTGATTTTCTTCCTGGAGCAAACAGACGTCACAGGGACACAAAGGAAGGCTCTGTGGAAAGACTACGAAGCTGTGCCACAGGAGCTTCTGTGGAATCTTAACCCTAAGTGTGCCCAGATGTTGCCCTAAAAACTCTTTTTACTGCTCAGATCTGGGAGCCTGGGGCTGGCATCGCGTGATGCTGAAGCTGAGTATGTCTTTCCTAATGGCGTAAAACACCCATCTTGGTTTACTTGGCCAGCCAATGTAAAGGGAGCAAGAGGTGGTTGGTGAGCAACCCTTGGGGTCTGAAGTGTGTGTCCAGAATCACTAAGGATTCCTGTGCCTGAAGGGTAAGCTTTCTCTGCCCCACCCTGCTTAAGGAACCCAGGCTGCAGGGAAGCGGTCAGGAACTTGAAGCAGTTGCCATATTGGTGCAGGGCTGCATGGGACCCATGAATCCTCCCACCAGGCAGCAACAGTTTTTGTTCATTTCTTGACTGTTCTAGTTCATTTCCAAATTTTTTCTGTCTGGGATGTTGGTAATAAAAAAGTGTATAAGCTCCTAGAATCATGGGCTCCAAGCATTGCTTTTGGTGATCAAACGGACTACAACACATCAGCTGGAGAAATAGGGTTCCTTTATGTTTGTTTAGCCTCTTAGCCATACGAGCACCCAGCCTGCAGTCAGGAGGTGAACTTTCATTCTACCTTTTAAGCTGAGCAGGTGAGAAGTCCTGGAAAAATCACCTGGCAGGAGTCCATGGCTATTTCAGTCTTGCTTCCTTTATTAGCTTGTTTTAAGGATCCAATAATGGGAATTTGCTTCAAAATATGAGACTGTTCCATACATGGGACAGATTTTCACGTTGATCATAATGCTTGATTCTTCAGGGCTCACCAGCATCAGGAATATGGAAGAGAAAACAATTTAAAGCCTGAAATTTTAAAATAATTAAAATTAGACCTATGATCCCCAGACAGTAATATTAATGGGTTCAGGGTTCAGAGGGGTTAGCTGAGCATCTAGGATTTTTTTTTGAGACAGAACCTTGCTCTGTTGTCTCCCAGGCTGGAGTGCAATGGCACGGTCTCTGCTCACTGCAACCTCTGCCTCCAGAGTTCAAGAGATTCTTCTGCCTCAGCCTCCCAAGTAGCTGGGATTACAGGCACCGACCACCATGTCTGGCTAATGTTTGTATTTTTAGTGGAGATGAGGTTTCACCATGTTGGCCAGGCTGGTGTCATGATCTGCCCACCTCGGTCTCCCAAAGTGTTGGGATTACAGGCATGAGCCACTGCGCCAGGCTGGACTAGGATCCTTAGCCATCAGACTTTGTCCAGTGGCTGAAGGCATCATGTCAATAGTCCAACCTTCCTGAGGCTGCCATACTGTGAGGATGAGCAAACTGTCCCCTTTGGAGAGGTTCATGAAGAAGTTGGAAGACCACAGAGAGAGGGAACTGCCCAGCTCACCCACAGCTGTGGCAGCCCCCACTGTTCCTGCTCCATCCACCATCCACAGCCCATGAGAGGTGATAAGCTGGAACCCCCTAGCTGAGCCCTTCCTGATTCCCAATCAATAGGAACCGAAAGAGGTGTTAATATGATGCTTGCTTTACCAGGAGTTTGGCTATGAATCACTAGCTAAGCAAAACAGCCTTCTCCCAAGCACATGTTTCAAGTGGAAGTTGTTCATCTTCCCATAAACTACAAGACCAGGACAACAGATCAGCTAAATTCTGGTTTCCCTTATTTTAGCTGGGAGTTTGGCTGCAAGTGGTAGAAATATGGGACAAAGAAAATTGAAGTAAGCAGAAAAGCGTTAGCTCCAGTTTCTGGGGTAATCCTGTCACCTCATAGAGTTGAAAGCAAAACTGTGACAACCGGATCCTTGGGGGAGAGCTGGTGCTCAGAACCATTGGGACTCCCTTGCTTTCTGATTTCTGACATCTACCTGGCTTCACTTTCCAGGTAGGTGCTTTCTACCTGGTTGGAAGGACGTCTGCCAGCATCCATTGTGCATTCTCTCAGCTTAGCTATCCCAGCGGAGGAGGAAGCTGCTTGCTGACAGCATCTGAAATTTAGCCTTCACCTCCTTTGAGCAGGAGATCTAGGAACTACAGACATCCAAAGTGGGTGGAGGAGTATGATAGGATAAGAACCAAACACGCTCCCATTTAGAAAGGGAAGCATGGGAGACACAGGCATTACTGATTTCTGAATTCCAGCTCTGGATCAAGCAGAACAGGTGAGGCCTCCTACTCTTCGGAGCTCTTAGGGGTCAGGAATTATTCTTGATTAGGTTCAAATGCCACCCTCTGAGGGAGCTGCCTTGCCCACCGTTCCTTGACTCTGCCCTCCAAGAGGCCATTTCTTTTCCATCCTCCTCCCTACATGCATCTGAAGTGAGTTGACCCCCCTTGGAAGCTCCGGGGTCCTCAGCATCCTTTCTGAGGTAAGTATAGGGTTCAAGGGTTTGGGAACAGATGCACCTTGTTAGTATAAGCCTGTGGCTGTTTTAATGCACAACTTTCTTAACAGCCTGAGGCTTCTCTTTTTATTGAGACAGAGTCTTGCTCTGTCATGCAGGCTGGAGTGCAATGGAACGATCTCCACTCACTGCAACCTCTGCCTCCAGGGTTCAAGCGATTCTCCCATCTCAGCCTCCTGAGCAGCTGGGACTGGAGGCATGCACCACCACACCTAGCTAATTTTTGCATTTGTAGTAGAGACAGGGTTTCATCATGTTTCCCAGGCTGGCCTCAAACTCCTGACCTCTGGGATTACAGGTGTGAGCCACCACACCCAGCCTGAAGGCTTCTTATCTATTTGATTCCAACTGGTCTCTGTGAGCCTATCCTCACATCTGCAGTTCTGTGCCCCCACCTTTCTCAGATGAGTTCTCTTTCTCACATCGGTATCTATCTCTCCTAAGTGAATGGGCTACATTCGCATTGTTGGGAAACCCACACGCTTAGGCTGTTTTCTCTGAGGCTTTCTTCAGATTTGTCTGGATTTTTACCCAACTGGAAAAATTTGCTGCATGCTGTTCCTCCAAGGTCTTCTTGTTCATCTTTTGTGCTTCTGCTGAAGAGGCATTTGGCTGATCCAACCCAGCAAGACCTTGAACTTTTGACTTCTCCCTATTCCCTTGCATTTGTGTTCACAAACTAGCCGGTTCTTCCTTGAGCTCTTCTTTCTTATAACACGTGGTCAAATGCAGGTAATTTCTAGTGTTCTGTTTTCCATGCTTTCCCCACCAACAACTATAAACTTATTAGGTGCCCATTGGCCCCTTGAACCATGATGGGAGCCTCTGGTGTCTGTCTCCTTGATGCCCACTGCCAACACACCAGTGCCAGGTCCTTCTGCCAACCCAACATTAATGCCAGGTCCTTCAGGGCTGTTGTTGACAGTAGCACCCATTTCTAATACTGATATACATAGTAGTCAGGGTAAGTTAGATTACGGGGTGGTGATAACCACAAATCTCAGTGCTTCTGAGAACTAAAGCTGTCTCCTCAGGCATGGGCCTTCCTGGTGCCCACTGCAGGGAAGGAGGGAGGATGCAGACCCACTCATGGGCGTCTCCTGCTTCTGCCTGCATGTTACTTAGATCTGGAACAGCATCTCCCTCACAAAAGACATTCAGTGTACTTTGTGGATAGAATGCATGACTTTGAGCTTTATAATTAACTAATATTTTATAAGTAACATTAATATTTAATATGTAACACACAGACACTGATAGGATTTGGCTGTGTCCCCACCCAAATGTTGCCTTGAATTGTAGTGATCCCCACATGTCCAGGGGAGGGCCAGGTGGAGATAACTGAATCCTGGGGGCAAGTTCTCCCATGTTGTTGTCATGCTAGTGAATGAATCTCATGAGATCTGATGGTTTTATAAATGGGACTTCCCCTGCACAAGCTGTCTTGCCTGCCGCCATGGAAGACTTGCCTTGCTTTTCCTTCACCTTCCACCATGACTGTGAGGCCTCCCTAGACATGTGGAACTGTGGGTCCATTAAACCTCTTTCCTTTATAGATTACCCAGTCTTGGGTGTATCTTTGTTAGCAGCATGAGAATGGACTAATACGCACATCTTGTATAATTTTTCTTTTTCAGAAATGTCTGGATTAGTCTAAGAATATATATGTATACATTTTTGAGACAGAGTTTCACTACTGTTACCCAGGCTGGAGTGCAGTGGTATGACCTCAGCTCAGTGCAACCTCTGCCTCCCAGGTTCAAGCTATTCTCCTGCCTTAGCCTCCCTAGTAGCTGGGATTACAGGCACCTGCCACCATGCCTAGCTAATTTTGTATTTTTAGTAGAGACAGGGTTTCTCCATGTTGGTCAGGCTGGTCTCAAACTCCTGATCTCAGGAGATCAGCCCACCTCAGCCTCCCAAAGTGCTGGGATTACAGGCATGAGCCACCTTGCCTGGCCTCTACAAGTGTTTTTCTTACAAATAAAACCTAGAATTATTTGGTCAAGTTTTAAAAATCCCATTGGGCTACTGATTGGATTACATCTAATATACAGATAAATACAAGAATAGCTGACCTTTTTTTTTTTCTGAGATAGAGTTTCTCTCTTGTTGCCCAGGCTGGAGTGTAGTGGCATAATCTCAGCTCACTGCAACCTCTGCCTCTCGGGTTCAAGTAATTCTCCTGCCTCTGCTTCCCAAGTAGCTAGGATTACAGGCACCTACCACCACACCTGGCTAATTTTTTGTATTTTTAGTAGAGACAGGGTTTCATCATGTTGGTAGGCTGGTCTTGAACTCCTGACCTCAGGTGATCTGTCTGCCTCAGTCTCCCAAAGTGCTGGGATTACAGGCATGAGCCACTGTGCCCAGGCTAACATTTTTTTATAATGTTGCTTTCCAAATTGATATAAACTTTTGTTGTTTTTCTTTTAACATCCATCAGCAATTTTATACATAGTTTTCTTCATGTAAGTCATGTTCACTTCTTATTTATCTTATGTCTAACTATTCTGCTTCTGCTGCTACTGTGAATAGAATTATCTTCTTAATATTTTCTGTCCGGAGTTTGAGCTCAGTAATAAGCTATTGACTTTTGTGCTTAGGAGCATTATTTTAAATGAGCACACATAGGCGCTGTAATCACAGCACGTCTTCATTCTCATCTTCCCTGCCCTCTAATATCCATTTAGTGAGGGAAGCTTTGCCTCTGCCTCTGAGTGAAAGTCTGTGAATCACAGACTCATTCCCCCGTGAAGACAATCCCATGACCACCTCCTGTCACCGCTCTTGTTCAAATGTGTCCCCCAAAGTTCACGTGTTGGGAACTTAATCCCCAAAGCAACAGTGTTGAGAGGTGGGACCTTTAAGAGGTGATGAGGTCATCATGAATGAACTAACATAATTATCGTGGGAGTGGGTTGATGACCACTGAGTGGGTTTGTCATAAAATTGAATACAGTCCTTCTTGAGCTGTCTTGTCTGTGTGCTGCCTTCAGCCACATTAGACGCAGCAAGAAGGCCCTCACCATATGCAGCCCATCAATCTTTGATTTCCCTGCCCCTAAAACTATGAGCAAATAAACTTTTATTGTTTATAAATTACTAGGCCTATGGGATCCTGATATAGCAGCACAAAACAGACTCAGATAGTCACAGAGCATTGTCTTAATTCAGAATTTAGAATAATGAGTCACCTGTAATAGCCATATCACTGCCTGGACTTAATCTTCCCTCCCCTAGCCAGGGTGCATTTCCCATGGGTCTCCTGCTACCTGGGGGCAGGGGACACTTTTTCTTATTCTGCCTGTTTCTCCTCCTCCAGCGTGTGGCTTCAAGCTGTCAGGAGTTGGAGTGTGATGAGGAGAGAAAATGTCAGATAAGAAAGCCTGTGCCTGAACTGGCACTGCTGCAGGCTGGCTTTGTCCTCTCTGTGCCTGTGAGGTATTTAAAGCGGTCTCTTTCCTGAGCTTATCTCAAGTTCCCTTGACTGAGGCATCTGTTCCTCTCCTACAAGTGGTGACCCGAATCTGGGAAGTGGGTATCCCCTCTGGTTTCCTGATGCTACGGTTCCTTCACCCTGTAAGCAACCCTGTTACACAGAAGTTGTGCTGGCTCTCACTCGCAGTCAACTGAGTCCACCCCAGATCCAGAGAAACACAGACAGCTTCTTGATTTCTATGAAACGGAAGCATGAAAGTCAGTCCCGCTGTAGCAGAGACTCCCAGCTGGAGCAGCAAGTCAGCCTGCCTCTTACCATGCGGATGTCCACCAGGTCCCCAGTGGCAGTGGTCACTTATTAGGGTCCATGGCTAGTCCAGCTGAAGCACTGCTCACTTTGATTTTCCATATTTGATTTTTTAACCTTTAGACTGATTAATGTAGTAAAGTATATTTATGACTTACTAGTATAATACTGAACCATCTCACATAACAGGGATATATGGAAATTAATTATGCTGCATCATCTCTTATATCTTTTTCCATTTTCCAATATTCTTTATCTATATACATGAATTAAATAGGTCCAGATATTCCTTCCTATCTTTGAATTGTATTGGTATCAAGTTTATGATGACTTTATTGAATGAATTTGGAAGCAACACCTCTTTTTCCGTTATCTGAGTGTGCATAAATTAAAATTTGTTTCTTAAAAGTTTGGTAGAATTAGTTTATGATCACATGGGACTAATCTATTTCAAATTTAAATATGCAGGCTGGGTGTGGTGGCTCACGCCTGCAATCCCAACACTTTAGGAAGCAGGGGTGGGCAGATCACATGAGGTCAGGAATTCGAGACCATCCTGGCCAACATGGTGAAACTCCATCTGTACTAAAAATACAAAAATTAGCCAGGCATGGTGATGCACACCTGTAGTCCCAGCTACTCAGGAGGCTGAGGAAGGAGAATCACTTGAACCTGAAAGATGGAGGTTGCAGTGAGCCAAGATCATGCCGCTGCACTCCAGCCTGGACAACAGAGCAAGACTCTGTTAAAAAAAAAACAAATTAAATATGAAATCTCAATATTAGCAGCCTATTATATTTATGGTAAAAGCATATTATGTTAAGTTTTGTGCATAGGGATGTTTATTCTAGCATTGATTTTGAGAGAAAACAAGTGGAAAGAATCTAAATGCCTATGAGTAGTGAAATGGATAAATATAGCGTATTCAACCACAGATTATGAGGTAACTATTGTCAAAGATGCACTTAATTCTCTATGTTTATAGCTTGAAGGGAATCCAAATATATTGTGAAATAAAACAAGTAATTTTTCTGTAAAGAAAAAAAAAAGCAAGAGGAAAAGGGGAAAATGGTGGTAGGCTGACCTACATATGTTCATCTACAACTGTATTTAAGCAAAGAGCATGAACATATGCATAAATTTTGCCCACGAGAATTAGCAGAGCAGTTAAGATCATGGGCTCTGCAGCTGGGCCTTTGTGTTGGAATTCTGACAGTGGCACGCATTAACTGCAGAATCTAGGCAGCTTATCAACTTCTCTGTGCCTCAGTTTCCTCACCTGTGAAACAAGAATACAGATAGTGCTGACCTCAGAGTAGTATTTTGAGGATTAAATGAGCTAAGCTATGTTCCCAGTACCTTGTAAGTGCTGTATAGAATGGTGATACTTATTAGTTAAGTATTGATTAAACAATATTATTCAAGTTATTGATTATTATTTCAGGAATTGCTATTATTTAAGTATTATTATTTTAATAGGTTGATGAGAGAGGGGATAGCTGGCTATTAATTCTTAAATACATTACTGTAGTTTTCAAACTTTTTCAATGATTACCATTTACTTTTGTAACTGAAAAAAATAAAAAACACAATAAAATGTGAGGTAGGGACCATCAACAGTATCAAGCATGAGAAAAGTTCTGGGAAAAGCTGAGTTCCTAGGCAGATGGATAAATCTGTGGCAGCTTTTGATGTTTCTCAAAATAGAGCATTAACATGAGTCACAGCCTCTCTCATAGCTTTTTATCTTTCCTAAATTGGAATCCTTATCATTCTTACAAAAAACCATCAGCAATAACATGCTCACTTCCTGGCATAATAATTAGAAACCCAAATAAATGAATGTTTTTGTTTCCCAAACACTTGGACCTGGAATGTGAGCTCCAAGACACAGTCCTTGACTCCAGAGTGACGTGGCCCCTGGGGTGGTGGTCAGTCAGACCACCCTGACACAACCTCTGCTGTGTTACTGGTGATTCACTGTGCCTGATAAAACCTCGTCTTGAGCAATCACTCCATCTTCACCGGGACTGCTGTGAGGATGTAATGACAAGATATGTGTGCAACTCTTCGCAGATTGCTTGGCACAGGGAACTCACTCAAATATGATAAAGACGATGGTGGCAGTGGCTGATGTGTAGGATTGAATGGCATGCCAAAAATGGTAGATGTGGCTAAATAAATAATAATTGAAAACTTTCATAATTCAAAAACACTTTATATAAGAGGAAAAGACAAGTGAAACATTTTTAAAGACCTTTAACAAAGCACTTTTTCATGTCAATCCCAGTAGACAGTAGGCAAAATAACACTAATAAAAGAGGCATACAGTCAGTTGATTAAAGCTACAGAGACATGCTTCAGCCCCACTCTCCAAACATCCTTACTGGGAATATTTCCCCAAACCCACCACCTCCATTCCTTAACTGTCCCCTAAGAGAAGTAGGTAATTCTGGCCAATCCATTTCAGGAAAGTAAAGTCTGGGTTCTCAGCTCAGTTGTCCCCTTTTCTCTTTGGGGAACCACATGCTTGCAGGCGTGATCCTCCTCTGCTCCTTTACGCTGAGACTCCCAGGCAGTTCCCACGCCCAGGAAGGCCCAGCCAGCTCTCTGTCTGGCTGTCAGTCCAGCCAGGTCAACCTGGGATGGAGAGAGGGGGTGTTGCTGAATTCACAATTCAACTAGCGGGTGCAGCTGGCGTTCACGTGAGGCTGAATCCTCCACCTTTGTTTTATCAAGAATTGAGGTAGTACTTTAGCCCCTTCCGTCCCTCTTTGGCCTTATTTCTGAAATTGCTGGTTCTACGGGCAGGGAAAATAACTGCTGTTCATTGGTCTCCTTCAGAGACTTCAGCCACATATGCAGAAGATGCTCAACTGGACTGACACTTAAATAAGTGCACGTTAAAACAAAAGTAAGGGCCAGGCACAGAGGCTCAGGTCTGTAATCCCAGCACGTTGGGAGGCCGAGGTGGGTGGATCACCGGAGGTCAGGAGTTCGAGACCAGCCTGTCCAACACGGAGAAACCCTGTTTCTACTAAAAATACAAAAAAAATTAGCCAAGCATGGTGGCGTGCACTTGTAATCCCAGCTATTCAGGAGGCTGAGGCAGGAGAATCACTTGAACCTGGGAGATGGAGGTCGCAGTGAGCTAAGACTGTGCCACTGCACTCCAACCTGGGCAACAAGAGCAATACTCTGTCTCAAATAAAATAAATAAAATAAAATAAAAAATAAAGTGAGAGGCTGTGCCCACCTGCCTTGCTGTTCAGAGTGGAGCAGGAGAAATGGGTACGTTTCACACCTGACCATGGAGAAACAGCTGCTGCTCATCTGGGACGCAGTGGTGCCATGACCACAGGGAGGTTTAAAACTGTTTGTATCCTTTGAACTCATGATTTCACTTCCAGGACTCCACCCCAGCAACCAAGATTCACAAACCACATTTTCCTTATGGCATGGTTCATAAGAGAAAGATTAAAGACAACAGAAATGACCAAACAAAGGGAGAATGGCAACATTAATTATGGGCCAGCCACAGCATGAAACATGATGAGGCTGTGAGAAAGACTTATAAAACATTTCACGATGCTTCCGTAAGTAACGCTAATCAACAAAATAGAATATAGCACGATTAGTAAAGTATGTATCACTTAAGATTTGGAAGAAGACACATGCAAACTCTGATAGGATTTATATCTTGAGAGTCGGATTGAGAGCGATTTTTATTTTGCTTCTATATTTTTCGGTTTTTTTTACATTTTCCACATTACCTGCAAGGAGAACATGCTACTTTGTTTGTTTGTTGTTTTTTTGAGGGTGTGGATGGAGTCTTACTCTGTCACCGAGGCGGGAGTGCAATGGTGCAATCTCGGCTCACTGCAACCTCCGCCTCCTGGGTTCAAGTGATTCTCCTGCCTCGGCCTCCTGAGTAGCTGGGATTACAGGCACTTACCACCATGCCCAGGTATTTTTTGTATTTTTAGTATAGATAAGATTGGCCTGGCTGGTCTCGAACTCTTGATCTCAGGTGATCCAGCCACCTCGGCCTCCTAAAGTGCTGGGAGCCACCACATCTGGCCCGTGCTACTTTTAAAGAACGAAAAATCATAAAACAGTCTACAATGAACACAATATGAAATAAGGCCTGTAGAAACACAGAAGATAGAGTTGCAGGCCTAGGCTTATTCCTTGGCCTGCCGGAGGAAGGGCATCTGAACACTAAAAGGTTCACCTGTAGGAAAGGGGAAAAGTATCGCAGCAGAAGTGGCCTGTGGAGGACACACAGAGAGATGGTGTGGGCAACAGCTGCCTGGGAGAATTGTCCTCCCACCCCTGTTGTGGCAAAATGTTGCTTACAGATTCAGACATATGATGCTCTCTCCATGGTCAGAATCTACCTACTAGAAGCTCCTGTTTCACCTGTGACCTAATTACAACCCCCGTTTCCACCATCACCTGAGTCCTGGGCCCACAATTCTCTGTTTCCTGCATTGGGGTCCACTGACCAGCTGAGCCCAACATCAAAAGTTCCCTCTATGACCAGAAGAGGGCGTGGTGGTGCAGGATGGGCGTCCCAAGACGGCCAGGACTTAGGTTCAAATTCCCATTTTGTCTATTCCTGTAACCTGTGAAGTCCACGTGGGTAACGGGCGTGTGACAACACCTCATCATGGGGTTCTTGTGAAGTCAAATACAGCAGTGACACAAATTGCTTGCAAGCTGAACTGTGACTCCAAGGGATTACCAACTTCTGTCAATACTTTATTCAGTGTTGAACCCCCAGGTGATGGACTGCTCGCTTTACCTGAGCTTCCCCTCCCAGAGAGGTCTTGGCGTCTGCCTGCTTGCAGGGACTGTGGCGACTGTGGCCCCTGTCCATGCCCTACTCCTGCCCTTTGAGCTCCAGGGTCTGGCTGCTACAAAACCCTGCTGGACTCTGCTCCAGACTCGGTTTGACCAGCCAGCTGGGCTCTGATGTGGACCACAGCCTGGAAGAAAAGATTTTTTGTCTTGGGGCCAGGTGCTCATGGGGCCAGGCGCTGTAACGAGGGCCTCACTCATGAACCCTCATGGCCAAATGAACCCTTGTCTCTGGGGAGCAGTCCTCATCTTACCACTCTGTGCTTTTTATACCCAGGCCCAAATTTCCTCCAGGGCAGAAGTCTGTTTTTACCTGCCTTTCCAAGTGCCAATCTTCTACCCTAAATTCCAGTGTCCATGGATGGGGACCCATCACCTGCTCTCCAGGTTCCGAGTCAGCCTCCTGCCTTCATTTCCACCACGTACCCAGCACGAGAGATGGGACCTCTCTGTCTGACGGGCCCTCTCAGGCCTTTGTCCTGACTCTGACTCAGAGCCTCCCCGTACAGTTGTGTAGTTTGTGGACTGCACACCCCCAGGCATTGTTGCCCATACTTCAGTCTATAAAAAGCCAGGCAAGGCCTAAACAGCTGCAAAGAGCAGCCCTACTAGGGCACAGCTTTCCAGCTGTGATCCAGACATGTGGCTCTGGCTGCTCCATGAAAGGCCCTGGATCTGAGCCCTGGCCTGGTCTCTTCCAGATGTAAGATGGGGAAGATCTCAGAATCTCTCTGAACCTCCATTTCCTCAACTGTAAAGTGAGGGACTAGATGGGTTGATTTCTAAGCTCAACTCTCTAGACATGCCAAACTGTATCATCTACCTGATTCTAGAATCTTTCAAATCTGCCCTAATCTGCCTGTACCAATGGGCTCTGGAGAATATCCTGATGTCACCTGATTCATGACTGGGCTGAGAACCTTAGGATTCAAGAGCCCAGCTCTGTCCTTCTCCAAGGCAGCCTCAGACCTGCTGCTATTCTTGGCCTTGTGCTAGCATCCCCGTCTCACCATCACAGGACACCCTAAAGGCCCTGGTGACAAGCATTTCCATATTACTGGGCTCATGCCTTCACGGTGGACTTCCTGGAGGTGGGCACAGCTCATGCCCAGGTAGAGAGGAGCAGGAGGGCATGGGCATGGTTGGGAGGTTGTAGAGAGACCAACCTGGCTGCATCAGAGACTAATGGGGAGCACCCATGGCCAGTCTGGCTAGGAATCCAGGTCAGGGCCCTGGAGTGGCCACCTTTGCTTTTGCTAAGGTGACTTCAGGTTTGGTAGGGCAGTGGGTGAACATCTGTTGGGCAGGTGGTCTCTAGGGACCCTGCAATCACATACATCAGTCTGCCTCCCCCATCTCACTCCAACGGTGGCACATAGGTCAACTCTGAAGCCAGGTACACTGCCATCCAGCAGACCTCGTGCCCCAGACACCTCAGGAAGAAGTAGAGCCAGAAGTGAGAACACCCTCTGAGGGTGGAAAAACTCCAACAGTTCTTCTTCTGTTCTCATGCCATTCAAAAACAATCAACACAGAAGGCTTCTATGACCAAATGTGTGGGGATTGCCCCCCGCCACTGAGCAAACCATCCGGACATGGACACCGGGATGAACTGGGTGTCTTCCAATTCAGTTCCGACACTCTACCTGGAGACAGCATCAGATCCCAGGGGCTGAGGGCTCAGTCCCCAAGACCACCCCCAACATTCAGATATCAGTCACTAGTACAGGCCTCTGGAACTTTGGACAACCAGCTATAAATTAATGAAGACCCCCTCTTTATTAATTTGCTGAAGTGGCTCGCAGAACTCAGGTTTACTGCAAAGGATGTTACAAAGGATACAGATGAAGAGATGCATAGGTAAGGTATAGGAGAAGGGGTGCGGAGCTCCCATGCTCTCCCTGAGTGTGACTCTCTCTGGGAACCTCCACGTGTTCAGCTACCTAAAAACTCGGAACTCTGTCCTTTTGGGTTTTCATGGATGCTTCATGACATAGGCAGGATTGGCCATTGGTGGTCAACTTAACCTTCAGCTTCTCTCCCCTTCCAGAAGTTGGGGGTGGGGCTGAAAGTCTCAACCCTCTAATCCTGCTTTGGTCTTTCCAATGACCAGCCCCACCCTGAAGCTACCTAGGGGCTGCCAGCCATCAGCCAACCCATCAGCATTCAAAAGTACATCACTTTGGAGACTCTAAGGATTTTAGGAGTTGTATGTCAGGAAATGGAGTCTAAGATCAAATACATATTTCACAATGTCACACTCCTAAACTCACAGGACACTGGCAAGGACACCAAGCTCGACTCCCCTCTGTTTCTGAATCCCTGGGCTGCATGGTGAGCCTATGGCTACTGCATGGTGCTCCTGAAGGGGACCCTGGCCTGCGTGTGCCTGATGCACACAGCTGGAGGATCACCCGCAGAGATGGGACCATTAGCTGGCAGGCATGTATGGTGGAGGGGACAGGGGAGCACGTGCCATAGTTCAATTTATTCTGAGGTATTTGGGAGTCACTAAAGGCAGTAAGCAGGAGTGTGATGTAATCAACTGTGTGTTTTAAAGTGATTGCTCCAGTTGCCTGTGGAGAATGGATTAGACAAGGGCCAGAGGGGACTCAGGGACACCAGCTGGGAGACTGTGCTACAGTTCCTAGGAAGGAAGTGGCTGCAACGGTGACAGAAAACACACAAACCGGGCAATGAATGATAGGGCGTTGGAGCAACCAGACACACCCAGCCAACAGCATCTTACCTCCTACGGGCCAGATGCAGCCCCCTCTAACCCCTGGCACTGTGGCCTGTGGAGTAAGCCTGGGGGTGATAGAAGTCTGGAGGGCCACAGATAACCATATGAGCCACAGGATGCCTGGAGGCCAGAGACATACATCCTTGCAGAATCAACAAGAGGAGAGCAAAGGAGAGGAAGAGACTCGGGCAAAACTTTTGTCTACAACCAATTCCCCTGTCTTCACCACCCGAATGCCACCCCAGATGACACGTATACATGGGGCTGCGTTTGCCATCCACATGGCTAGGACTGGGTATCTGCAGTTATCAACAACAGTCAGGGGACCATATCAATCAAACCAGGAACCTTTCCACGTAGTTTGGGCTGAATCGGATAAAGGTAGACAACATCGTGCTATGTTGATGCACAGAGCACTCTGAAATGGTTCATGTTTTGCTCCTTTGAGGTGAAGGCAAACCTACAGGCAGAACAAACCACATCCGGAGAGGAAGTGATAAAGCTCAGAGGAGCAGCAAGAATAACCATGGTGACAATCTTGCACTTTGGAGGCTACAAATAAGAGAGATGTTTACTTCGGAAATGCAACTGAAAAAAAGAAAAGCTGCAACGACAACAGCATACTGACAATCTTCTCTTCTGGGCTCATCTATAAAGAAATGATAAGGCAATGAACCGTTTCCCAGGGGCTGTGTGTAAATCCAAGATTTGCTTTTGACATAATGATGTGAAAGATACTCAGTGAGGAGGGTGAATCATTCAGGCTTTTAAAATAGCTTTCCATTTCGAGATATTTTAGATTTACCTGCAGTTGTAAGAAATATTAGATTCTGGGTGCCCTTCACCCAGTTTCCCCCAATGGTAACACTTTGCCTGAGGAAATTGACATTGAAACAATAGTTCAGTTTTGAGAAAGTATCAGATATCAAAGATACACCTTGTCATGCTTGGATAAAAATGTAACACTTCTGTATGAAAAAAACAAAACAAAACAAAACAAAAACAAAAAACAAACAAACAAAAAAACCCCACACAGCTAAAATTAAATTACAAGAAAACCAAACAGGATTAAAAAAAAGGCTTTTGTATTAATCCTAGCAAGGAGTTTATTCTGTACCACGAGTATGTTTACATTCAAAAGAATAACATTAAGTGGCCTCTGAAAATATTGTGGTAGCCTATAGAATTATAACCAGAATCACTGCAATGCAGTAATATTTAAAGAAATGTATGAGGCAACATTGAATGAATTTACCTACTGAGATAGTGATTGCATTGTTTTGAGGAATTATTGTTTGATCGTGGTCTTTCTGAAATTCTCACTACTCTTTACATTCAAGAACTCATCAGGTCCTTTCAGCATTACATTATAAGAAATAGTGTATCACTCCTGTAATTCTAGCACATTGGGAGGCCAAGATGGGTGGATCACCTGAGGTCAGGAGTTTGAGACCAGCCTGACCAACAGGGTGAAACTCCATCTCTACTAAAAATACGAATTAAAAAAAAAAAAAAAGCCAGGCAGGGTGGCACATGCCTGTAATCGCAGGTACTCAGGAGGCTGAGGTAGGATAATTGCTTAAACCGGAGAGGCTGAGGTTGCAGTGAGCTGAGATTGCTCCACTGCATTCCAGCCTGAGCAACAAGAGCAAATCCTCTATCTTAAAAAAAAAAAAAAAAAAAAAAAAAAAAAGAAATATGGTGTATCTTTTTACTGATTCATTCATTCAACAAATATTTATACACTACTATTGGCCAACTATTTTTCTAGGGGACAACAGGAATGGCCCCACAAAAAAGCCCTCTGTGGAGCAGACATTCTAATCCATTATTGATTTTGTCTCAACTGTAATTGCCCTTGTTTAGAATTTCATCATCTTCCAGAGGAGTTACCCTCTGTACAATCTTTCCTCCCCGTTTACTCTCTGCACTGCTGATCCTTCCTCAACAGATTCGGCTGATTATGGCAGGTTTAGGGTCAAAATCCTTCCCGAGTTTCTATGACTCACACCCTCAACCGTCGCAGGGGGCAGTTCCGAGCTTCTCTGTGGCTCTTAGTGGTCCAGTCCCTACCTTCCTAGGCACCTCCTCATTCATCTACCTTCTCTGCCCACACAGCTGTCCCAGGCTTCCTGTCCAGGTGCATGGTTCTCCTTTGCCAGGGGATGGGTTGTGGGGAGGTTCCTCTTGCTTCTCTGCCTAAAGAAGCCCTACTCATTAAACTTTTAGTCTAAACGTGACCTCTTCTGTTGAATAAAATACAGAAAATTCCATTTAGTGGGTGATTGCATGGAGATCACCAAATAATCTTATCTATTGATTGGGTTGATGTGCTGTCTTTCTATTATGAGCAAAGTGGTATGTTTGTTTGTTTCAGCATTGTTTGTATCTTTGTGACCGTGATGCTGTTACAAAGTAGCAACGGTGATTTCTTTGGAGTGATGCCTAGAATTCACTTAGCACTTTGCTTTATGAGTCTTTTTTTTGCTGAAAATAAAAGTCATCGTAAAAAATTTGAAAATTAGAAAACCAAATATCCAGAGTGTAATAGTGCAAGATTTTGGCATATTAATATTTTCTTCATTTTTCCTCAGTACTTTTATTTACTCTACATTGATTACATATACAATTTAAACTCTTGTGGCTTTTTTCCACTTAAATGTTTTAAGCTTTTGACACAAACTGCCAAGTTGATTTTCAAATGGATTGTAAAACATTATTTTCCCAAATCATTATATATGAAAATGTATGGCTTTCCTACCACATCTTCATAATAGCTGGTATTATTATTATTATTATTATTATTATTTTGAGATGGAGTCTCCCTCTGTCACCTAGGCTGGAGTGCAGTGGCGTGACCTCAGCTCACCACAGCCTCTGCCTCCCAAGTTCAAGCGATTCTCATGCCTCAGCCTCCCAAGCAGCTGGGATTACTGGCTCATGCCATCATGCCCAGCTAATTTTTTGTATTTTTAGTAGAGACAGGGTTTCACTATCTTAGCCAGGATGGTTTCAATTTCCTGACCTCCTGGTCCACCTGTCTCAGCCTCCCAAAGTGCTGAGATTACAGGTGTGAGCCACCACACCCGGTCCATAAAAGCTAGTATTAATTACTAGTTGAAGAGGCAAAATTCAGTATATTTTCTTCACCCTGTTATTTCTTTGAGTCTTTGGAAAGTTGACTAAATTGTCATTTCTTTATAAGGTATTTATATTTCATCACTCTGAGTTTCCTAAACTTTTTCTTTGCCAGTTTACTTAATGGAATATTCTTGCTTTTCTCGTTGATTCATATGAATGCTTTATTTGCTAACACTTTAAGTCCTTTCTCAATCTCATTTATTGGGGAAAGAGTGGGGTTTTTTAAAGCTCATAATTTGCCTTTCATTTATTTTATAATGCTTGATGTATAATTTTTGTGTGTACTGAAATCTATTCATCTTTTTCTTTTTAATGCCTTCTACTACTAAGCTCAGAAAATCTTTACTCCATCCAGAGACCAAAAAGGTATTCTCTCTTATTTTTTCTATTTTAAAAAATAACTGAGCCCTATTCAATCTGCAGTTTATTTTGGTGTGTGGTAAAGGTAGATGTGGATACATTGCCTCCAAATCTTGCTTGTCATCCTTGATGGAGAAATCTTTCATTTCTGCATTCATTAGTGACACCTCTTTTAACATGTGTTAGATACTGAGCAGTTTTTACGGAACAGTTCACTGTTCATTGATATATGCTTCTTGTACAGTGGCATTCAGAATCACTTCTTAGAGATTTACCACACTATGGAATCTGGTAGACCAAGTTCTCCTTCATTTCTCTTCTTGTAGAAAGCTTTCTTTGGTTTTGCCACTTACTCTTCCAGAGTAATTTGGGAAAATTATTCACTTTAAAATTTATAATTTTACATCTCAACATAAAGCTGCTATTCGAAAAAAATATTTTTCGGCTTAAATTTTCGTTCTATTTGGCCCTTTATATATATTATTAGGGATATTCTCAGCTATTTTGTAGGTGCTATTATAAATGGGGACTTTTTTCATTATATATATATTATGAAATTTAGAGAGAGTCTCACTCTGTCCCCCAGGCTGGAGTGCAGTGGCCTGATCTTGACTCACTGCAACCTCTGCCTCCCAGGTTCAAGCAATTCTCCTGCCTCAGTCTCCTGAGTAGCTGGGACTACAGGCGTGTGCCCCCACACCTGGCTCATTTTTGTATTTTTAGTAGAGACAGGGGTTCACAATGATGACCAGGCTTGTCTCGAACTCCTGACCTCATGATCCATCCACCTTGGCCTCCCAAAGTAGTAGGATTACAGGTGTGAGCCACTGTACTTGGCCCATTGTATTTTTTAACAGATTAAATGCTGCTCAACAGAAATTTTATTTACTTGTGTGTGTTCATAGTGAACTTGCTTACTTTATTAGCCTCTCTTAATTCACTATTAGGTGGAAATGCTTGAGTTTCTAGACATGCTTCTAGAGGAAACTGTGGGCAGAGAGCCTGTGACCCCAGTGCCAGGCCTACAGCTGTCATTTATGTGAAGTTCTAACCCAGGCAAAGCCTGTGGATCATGACAGCGTGCAGGATGAAGGCTGACTTTGGGTAGAAGGAGGTGGCTTTGGTGGGGGGGAAGAAGCATTTATGATGTACCTGCAGTTCTGCTGGTGTTCTCTGTGATGGTTACGTGATTATACAGATGCATTCAGTGTTTATGAGTTTATCAGACTCTCCTTTTAGGATCTATGGACTATTCTACATGTATGTCTGTAGTGGGGTGAACAGTGGCCCCAAAAGAGATGTGTCTGAGTCCTAACTTCCGGTACCTGTACATGCAATCTTATTTGGAAGAGGGGTCTTTGGAGATATAACTAAGTTAAAAGTCTAGAGATGAGATCATTCTGGATTAGAGCAGGCCCTTAATCCAACGGCTCGTGTCCTTATAAAAAAGAGGAAAAACAGACACACGAAAGGGAAGGGAATGTGAAGATGGAGACAGAGTTGAGAGTGATGCATCCACCCACCAGGGAACTCTAAGGACTTTCGTCCTCCAGCTGAAGCTAGCAGAGGCAGGGCAGCATCCTCCAGCTGAAGCTAGCAGAGGCAGGGAAGCATCCTCCAGTTGAAGCTAGTAGAGGCAGGGAAGCATCCTCCCCAGAGCCTTCAGAGGGAGCTTGGCCTGGCAGACACCTTGGTTTCAGGCTTCTGGTCTCTAGAACTGTGAGCGAATTAATATCTGCTGCTTCACGCCACCGAGTTTGTGGTGATTTGCTATGGCAGCCGTAGGAAACATACCCAATGTCATGCTTCAGAAAAACAAAAACCAAAGAAGCTTTTACTTAAAACCAAAAAAAAAAAAAAAAAAACGTAATGAGGACCGTGTCGGCAGTGGTGTGGGATCAGACACTCTTATGCATGGGGCTTGGGAAGCGTTTTGAAAGCCATAGATTTGCCGATCTAAATCATTAAACACACACCTTTTAAATTGCATCCACAGGATTGTGGCCTGAGGAGTCTCTGTGGCTGTCCACCTGGGCTTTCACTGCACCAGTGCTCCTTCCCTAGGCCTTTTGGGGACTCCTTTCTGAGGCAATAGGCATCCCTTGCCCCAGCTGCACCCCCCATCTGGTTCTGCTGCTTCTCTCTTCTGGGGGTCTCTTCTTGCTGCTTGGTTCCTCCATCCTCTCCATGATGCAGTCATGGGCCAGTCCTGTCCCTTGCCTCCCCATTCTCTGCCCAAGTGGAGCCCCAGCATCCTTGGCCATCATCGCGGAGGTAGAGAGCTGTCTTGGAAGCTGCCGTTGGGAAAAACCCTTGCTCCTGATTTCCGTTTCTGCTCCTTCTTTCAGCTCCATGTCAAGCTATCCTCCACCTCCCTTCGTGTCTCTCCAGCCTGCTTCCTCCTCTCTGTTCTCACTGGAAGCAATTTCATTCTGATCCCTTTCCCTCCTGGACTGATGCAACCCCTTTCTGCCTCCAGCCGCAACCTTCCCTTCTATCCTCCAGGTAACTGCCAAAGGGATCACCTGTTACCTACACATCTCTTCAAGCTACCTGGTCATTACCTTAATGGCCCTTCCTCACATGTTTACCTGTTTAACACTAGTCCCTCCACCACTCCTACCACCTGCTCTACAACACACACACTGGCTGCAAACTAGGATTGCTGTGAATAGACTCGTCACCAAGTGCCTGCCTCCATAAAGCAGGGGTGCAATAAACCATCCCAGCTTCAAATCCTCTCCCTGCAGTCGTCTGCAGGATAAGGCCAGCTTGGTCTGACCCTTGCCATGTCTCCAGCCTCACGTTCTTCCACTGTCCTGCATTCAACCAGCAACACTATGGTTTTCTCCATGGGACATTCCCATGAATGTGTCTCCTGGCCTTGGTGCGTGTTGCCTGCTCTGCATGGAACGTCTCTTCCTCCCTGGCCCACTGGGCCAGCACCTGCGTCACCAGGTCGATTCTGCCCATGAGTCACCTCACACAGGGAGTGTTCCCTGGTCTCTGGAGGCAGCAGGAATAGCTTCCTCTTCTGTTTTCATGCCTCGACACAAGGCTTATGCTCAGCTCTTGTCGGACTGTGAGCTCTGGCGGCAGAGACTGTAGCACCCAGTGGCCACCACACTGCCTGAAACAAGGGGAGTTGATTAAAGTGTGTTTTGTGAGTGGGTGAATTTCACATTCAACTGGATTTTGCTGACTCTCATCTGACCCTGGTTTCCAGTCTCCACCTGCCTCTCTGGTTCTCTCAATGGTCTCTCTCATCGCAGCCTCCATCTTTGCATTTGTAGCTCAGCATTTTGCTTCACACTCAGGAGTCTGCAATTCTTCAAGCAGTTTTCCCTCATTGAACAAATGTGAATACACGTTTATGGTGGAGGCTCTGAAGACTGAGAACCTGGGTTTGACCCCAGCTCCCCCCCCACCTGTGCACTTCGGGAATGTTACTCCCTATCCCTGGGCTTCCAATGCCCCACCAGTGTGCTGGGGGATGCAGATCATGCCCATATCCTAAATAAAATCCAGTCACGCATGTAATGCACTCAGGACAGGGCAGCAGCTCACATTTCCAGATTTATAAGGTAGAAGGTCAGTTCCAGGGAGGGCCCTGAGTTCTTGGGTCACTGCAGAGGTAAGATGCAAGATGACCATCTGCTCCCAAAATTGCTCAGTGTGTTTCTGGCACAACCAGGTCCCCTTCCATCAGGATGGGAAGGTGTCTATTCTAGTGGCAGCAGGAATATCTGCCTGCTGAGATAACATGTAAGTCCCCAGTGGAGCTGCTCAGTTCTCCCTTCCAGAGAACGTGTCACAGGCAAACACAGAGAACTTGCGTGGTGCACAGACTGACTCCTCTGGCTGCCGCACTTCGGATGCTCCGGAGAGTATCTGCCCCAAGGCCACAGTGTCCCCAGGTTGCTTCCAGGCAATGATGTAACACCGTGTGGGAACCAGCACTGGGGCATTCTGGGCAATACATGACTTTTCTAATGAGCAGCCTTTGCCTGGGATCCCCCGACCAGCCAAGACTGTGGTCTGAGGCTTTTTCTACCCACTCTTTCCTGCCCTCTCACCTTTTAAAGGAGTCAGACTTGTCTCAAGATCTGAAGGCTCTCTCTGCCTCCTCCCATCTGTCCCTCTCCTCCATCGACATTTTGTCTAATAAATCTCATGTGCATCTCATTCCAATTTTGGCTTCTGCTTCTCAGAGGACTGAAACTGATGCACCAACTTTGTTCCAATTTGTGGAGTTTGGAGTGCTAGTTTGTGCACTCAGACAAGTCACTGGTATTCAAGGCAAGAAAGCATGTTCATTTCCAAATAGGGGCTCATGGCTTGAGTTGGCAGTGCTATACCTAGACTCACACACCATCCCACTCTGTCACCCCAAAGGGCAGTTTAACAGAACCCAAACTTCCAATTTTAATGAACAAATTATTCAAACTAGTATCCTAATGAGAGGCGAGGTCTCCACCACTCCCTACAACCTGGCACAGCCACACGTGGGGAAGAGATGGTCCACAACATAGCTGCTGTTTACATGGGGGCAGTCCCCTGAGTCTTACAGACACTGCCTGGGAGGGGATGGCGTGCAAATCTCAGGGGGTGGAGTCCTCACAGACCTGGTCAATAAGAACCGAGGCTTTGAAGTTTAACTTGTTGCCGATTTAATCGTGCCCACACTGAGACAGAAACAACCAAATCTGCAGAGAGTCAGCAAGAAGACCAGGGCAGACAGACAAATCCAAAATGAATCCCCAAGCACCTCCAGTAGCTCCTGCTCAGACATATGGAAGAGAGGAAAGCCGTGTAGCCTGGCCCTAAATCGCTTGACCTAGACGTGAGGCTGGTGAAGACAGCAGCAGGAGGATATTTTAGAAACATGAAGGTGAGGGATGGTGGTGGCTCCTTTGTTCCTCCGCCTGTCTCTTGAAGATTTATATCATTTGTCTCTCAGCTTCTCCTTCTACACACACACACACACACACACACACACCATTCCCCTAACAGAAAGGCAAGGATGGCAACTTGGCTGGCAACCTTTGAAAGGTCTCCAGTGCCTCCTTTAAAACCTGAGAGCCCCGTGCCACCAAAGCAGAAGTGCAGCAGCTTTTCGCGTTGCTGCGGCCAGAGACATGAAACTCTTACATCACAAAGATGTGGCGATGTGGAAAAAGGGAAAGTCTGGAGGCTGGGTCCCTTGCGGAAGCGCTGGACCCAGCACTCACGGCATTTAGGCTAAAGGACTGTACCTCCTCACTTCTGCCAGAGAGAAAGGACTGAGCTGTCCACCGGATGCTGGCCTTGGGCTCTGCTTCCCAGCAAGTGTCACAGCAAGAAAATGGAAAATGGGGGCATTTTGATTTTGGACTTTGGCCCCTTCCTCCTGAGAGCATAGTGCCTTAACATCTACTTCTGCATCAGCCTCTGCTTAGGGGCCTGCTCTGGTTCTCTTTTTGTTTCAGCTCCATTCTGCACACCCCTACACCCATCCACCCACCCCCCTCAGACATATGCATGCACCCAGTTACATGTACACAGGCACAAAGTCAGAGAGTCGCACATAGGAAAACCCATAGACATGTACATATGTGTACATAGTCACACACCTGCAGACATGCTCAGGTGCAGACACGTGCACACACATACACATATACACCCTCAGATAAACATAAACACACACTCTCAAACACAAAGACTCTTATGCTCACATATGCACACATGTACCCAAATGCACACTCATGCACACAACTTCTTGGCAGAAGTTCCGGCTCACAATGTCCCGCCAGCTGTGCATGTGGATTTTCTTTCCTAATGGTTCTTTGACCCTCCCTCTGTTTTCCTCTGAAGTCAGGCAACCATAGTTCTGAAGAAGTTGAAATGGCCAAACAGCCATAGCAACAGAGGCCTGGGCCAGGGAAGGACAGCGCTAGCTCTCAGCAGAGCCTGGCCGGGGCCTCTCAGCTGACACCATATTTGGGTTTAGATCATAAACCCCTCATGTGCCTTTGTTTTCCTTTCTTACGCTCCTTTTCCCTCAAAAGCACCTTTTCTTTTCCTGCCAAGTTATTTGATTGTCTTTACGGTGCTAGAAGCTGGGCGAGGGTCACTCCCTTTGGCTACACAGGCCCCATGGGGTCAGAAGCCCTGCAGGCTGGGAGCCAGAATTCCTTCCCCAGGCACAGAACCAGCACGTCTCCTGCACAGCCACCTTCTGTTGGGGGCGACAGCTCCTGCCCCTAGGTTTCCCACAGTGTTTGGATGCAGTCCACAGCTCCTGCAGCCCTGCTTTGGGTCCTGGCTTTTAACCTTCCACCTGCTAGAAGGCAGTAGAAGGGACAGAATTTAGCCCCAGTGCTTCAGCTGAATCCCATTTCACTTGGAAAGAGAACTTTAAACAATTGTGGGTGGTTTTATACAAAATTTTTCTTTATAAATACAAGAGTGGGCTGGGTGCGGTGGCTCACACCTGTAATCTCAGCAGTTTGGGAGGCTGAGGCAAGCAGATTACTTGAGGTCAGGAGTTCGAGACCAGCTTGGACAAGATGGTGAAACCCCGTCTCCACTAAAAATACAAAAATTAGCCAGGCGTGGTGGTGGGCACCTGTAATCCCAGCTACTCAGGAGGCTGAGGCGGGAGAACCACTTGAACCCTAGACTCAGAGGTTGCAGTGAGCCAAGATTGTACCACTGCACTCCAGCCTGGGTGATACAGCAAGATTCCGTCTCAGAAAGCAAACAAAACAACAATAACAAAAACCATACACAAGAGTGAAGTCAGTGAAGCACCCGTGTCCTTGGGTGGGCCCAGCCCAGGTTTGCAAGAGTACTAAATTGGATGTCTCTACGAAGCTCATCCTTGCGGAAACCAAGCCGCTCAGAGGCTGGTTTCTCTAATGCCTGTGATTTTGGGGGGCTGGTACATTACAGTGTATTCTGCAGAGGCAGCTGTCAGGTGATGAGGAGGCGGCACTGAGGAGAGGTGCACACACCAGGACCACGTCTTTCCTTCCAGGGACTCATCCAGGCTGTGCATGACTGACCTCCCTCCCACTGCCATCTGGCTTTGCTACAAAGCCACTCACAAACAAACCTCCCTTGCCTCCCTGGCACCTTTCACCCCTCATTTTACAGCTCCTCAATCCCTATTCAGGAAGACAGCTGGTCTAATTTATGCTTACTATTTCAAATCTTACTCCATCCAAGTACCCCAGGACTGAGTAGGGCCAGTGTATGCCGGGATCTGCGCCCCTCCTCCTGGCTCCTTCATGCAGGCACCAGGCTGGCTGGTAGAGGTGAATGCACCCAGAGCCTCCAAGCCCTTCTTCCAGTAGATCCTATTACTAGGCACCATTGCTCTGTCCTCACCCTCATCATGGGCACAGCTGCTCGTAGCCTGGGAATAAACCACCTAAACATCTTATTAAAAATCCTAAAACTCCCTAGCTTGAAACTCATGACTCCCAATTAACTTAGTCTTAGTAATGGGTAACTTCCAGATGTCTATTTGAAGAGTGATCTCCAGGGCCAGAACCAGACAGGCAGGTGAGGTGCCCAGAACACAGAATCTAAAGATATTGTATCAATGTCAATATCCTGACCATGATATTGTACTGTAGCGTTGTGAGAGTTTCAATGGGGAAAATGAGTAAGAGGTGCATAGGATCTCACTGTATTTCTTAGGACTCCATATGAATCTACAACGATCTCAAAAACAGTTTAACTTAATTAAAAATAAAAATTATTTAAAAAGGCACCATAGGCACAAAGCATTGCTTTGCATATTCTGGTAAGCCTATATTTCGTTTATCTTTCTGTTTTGGATTTTATCTCATCTCCTTAGATGACTGATATTGCATTTTCCCTGGTTGTGACCTGGGTTTCCCTGAGGAGGCTGATTCCAGTAATTGCCTACTGGTTACGCCTGCTGCAAACACAGGTAAGAGGCACCCTAATCTGGTTTTCTGTTCAAAGTCTCCCTAGCTCCCCTCTATCAGGGATGGAGTCTGAAAAGCTTTTCTGGGTCATTTGTTCCTTCAGCAAACATAGTCTGGGCACCGATGTGTGGTCCTTCATGGTGTTAAACCTTTGGAGCTGGATGGCTGGCCTTTTAATATTTGCATTATAGACATTTTTAGACTAAGAAGCTTAAACTGAATATATAATCAAATTTTGTGTTAAGGAAGTGAGATTTTAGGAGTATTTTTCAGTTTTCAAGTCCAAAACCATTTTAAAGCATAGGAGCCATAGTCTCAAATGCAATTGAATTTTGTTAGGGACTGTTAATTGCCATTTGTACCTAATACTGTTAATTGCCATTTGTACCTAATATATACACACATACAGTATATACATATATATATACACATACACACATATATATGAAATATATATGTGTATATATATACACACATATATATGAAATATATATATGAAATATATATGTGTGTATATATATGAAATATATATAAATATATATATATGAAATATAGCCTGTCACTATGTGACACAGGTTGCACATTTGGGATTGCAGTAAGAGCTTGGTGAGCTGGGGGAATAGTGTGGATTTTTTTTTTTTTTTTGAGATGGAATCTCGCTCTGTCGCCAAACTGGAGGGCAGGGGTGCAATCTCAGCTCACTGCAACCTCTGCCTCCCAGGTTCAAACGATTCTCCTGCCTCAGCCTCCTGAGTAGCTAGGATTACAGGCATCCACCATCATGCCTGGCTAACTTTTGTATTTTTAGTAGAGATGGGTTTTGCCAATGGTGTGGATATTTAATGACCACTTGCTTTTAAATTAATAAACACTTAGCCTTTCTATGCGCATAATGGTGTAAAAGTTAAATGGTTACATGTTTGACAAACAGATGCATGCTATTCAGTTACGACTGGGGAAATACCCCAGGATTTGGGATTAAAGCTGTCAGGACTAGATAGGTTTTAGCGATCACTCTCTTTTGTCCAGTCGAGGATTTAACAAATACTTTCAAACTTCTGGTTTGGGAGTTTAGATAGTTTTGATTTTGGATTTATAAATAGTTGATTGCTAAATTTGGTCAGATTTTTCCTGACTGGCTGTTCCCAAATTCTTAGGATATGTCCCAGTGAAATTTCACTTTGTGAATTAATTGTCATATGCATAATTGTTGCATTTGGATGTACCTAATTTGATAATTAAAAAAAATCTGTTTAAGGTATCTGTTTGCAGGTCAGAAAGTGAGAAAATATAATTGTGTAATGCTCTGAAATGTTAAAAAAAAAAAAAAAAAAGGCTGTAAATCAACTAAATCCAAAAAACAAACAAACAAAAAAACTCCAAGACCAAAACAAAACAAAACAAAACCCTTGGGACTGGAATACAAAGGCATGAATCGTGAATCCTCTGCTCAAGAGACACAGAGCAGAGGGGAGCTAAAGCAGCATTCAAAAGGCTTATCATCTTGTTAACACTCGATGACAATTACTTCCATAGAGCTGAGCACAGGGTGGCCTGCCTGGAAGAGGCAACGCAGGCTGATTCTTTAAGGAGGGGGTAAACAATGTCTGCCCTGCCTTTGCTGAATCAACTTTACATTCCTGCTCCCTAGCAGGCATCTTTGACACAATGGGGACGCCCTCCCTTCCCCAGTGCCACATGTGTGATCAACCAGTGTCACTTAGCATTAAATATCGCATGACCTGATGTGCTCTGTTTTGGAGTTAGACATATTCCATGCCAGAAATAATACAAATGAGAATGATTGCTAAAAGGGACCAAGATAAGAATCTACACCTAGGAAAGAACTAGAGGGAACTGTGACATTAAGAATGTCACAAAACACAAAATGGTTTTGATTTTGATCGTCTTGTCCCACTACTCAGAGGGGCAATTCCTCCAGCGCTTCCACATCCCTCTACACAATTTCCAATCTGTGCCTGCCCAATTAAAAAAACAGCAACAATAAGAACCCTCCAAATTTCTTAAATCCATTATCCACCGTCTCTCCTGTGTCTGACTACAGTACTGGTAGAGATGGGAAGGGTTTCTTGATGTATTTAAGGACAGCTTTACTTCAGTCACCCCCTATACCAATAACTTCTAGATCAGTCATTCTCAAACTTGAACATTCATTAGAATCCCCTGGAGGGCTTGTGAAAACATAGACTCTTGGGGACCATCCCCAGAATTTCTGATTTAATAACTGTGAAGTAGAGACCAGGTAAACCGGCGATGCTGATGTGGATGCCCTGGGGACACTCTTTGAGAACCACTGTCACAGGCAATTTCTAAGGGCATGGGTGATGTGGTTTCTACAATCTCTCTGATGCCTCATGGGGTCAGGAAAGACATGTGGATGTGAAAAGGATAGGGGCCAGCGGGATTCCTAAATGCACTCATTAACACATGATGTACTCCTTGCTGTGATGTGCCTGCCTCAGTCGTAGCTCTTAGGAATTTTGTGAACCACGAGGAGAGTCAGAGGACAGGAAAAGGAATCTAAGCCAGTCATCAGCTGATTGTGGTTTCGGTCAGGACTCTGTTACTTGCTTGATGGTTGGTTTCAGGAAAGAAACATACATTATCTGTTACCGTTTGGTCTTCTCAGTTGAAAGTTCTCTTGTCGCATGAGGCTCTTAACAGGATAAAAGGAAATAAACTTAGGAAAGCAGTTTTTAAAAAGCAAGGCTTATTCTTGCTCTGTTTCTATTTAGATGCTGTATCATACAGCAGAACAGACCACTGAAAACTGGACATTCAAGACCTGAGTTTCAAGACCTCACACTTGACAGTGTCCTAAAAGCAGGCAAAAGACTCAGGTACAGGCAAGGAAAGGGGCTTCCACTGGTAGACAACACCCTCGTGCTTAGCCTTTGGTAACAAACATCCAATAAAGAATGGTGGGTGATTTGGGTGGTGGTAGGGGCATAACAAAGAGGAATCTCAGAGCAGGGCGTGTGTAAAGTTCCAGGCAGACAGAGGCAGTGCTATTTCTCAGGAATCAGCAGGTCCTAGCTTGCGGGGAGTGGTTCCAGGACAGGAGTCTCATCCTAGACATTGTGAGCCCCTCCTACCCAGTTCAAATCACCTCCTAGGCTGGGTACCAGACATTAACCAGATGGGTTCCAGGAAGCAAGCTTGGATCAATGCTGGGTTTGCACCAAAGAAGGAATCCTTTAATCTCTCCCCTTCTTTTTTAGAGATAGAGTCTCACTGCATTGCCCATGCTGGTCTTGAACTCCTGGCCTCAAGTGATTCTACCATCTCAGCCTCCTGAGTAGCTGGGATTAGAGGCATGTGCCACTTCACCCAGCTGAATCCCCTCTGACTGAGGAAAGAACTGGGGCCAAGCTGAACCTGAACTTGCTAATGGTATGAGTTAAGGAGTGAACCCAATTAGGTTAATGGGCTCATCCTTTGCCATGTGACTATGCAGTACCTGCTATCACAAAGAGGCAGAGTCTGTTTTCCCACCTTGAGGGTGGCCTTGATTGTGAGACTGGCTTTGTCCAATAAAATGGCATAACAGTAACAGAGCACTACTGGTTTTGAACCTAGGTCTCAAGAGACCTTAATGCTTCTTTTTGCTGTTTTGATCTTCTGCCATGACCATGAGAAGGACATGCCCAAACTAGCTCTCTGGTCCTGCGAGGAGGATGAAAGACATGTGGGACAGAGCTGCTTCAGCTAAATTCCACCTGCCAAGCCAAGGCCAGAGCAGTGACCCCAGATGATCCCCAAATGCACGAATGAACCCAGCTGAGGTCAGCCAAGTGCAGTATAGATTAGCAGCCAACCCTTAGCTGAGTATGGGATAATTTGTTATACAGCAAGAAGTAACTGATGCAAGTAGTTACTATGTTATTGGGGATACCAATATGAATTAACACAAAATATCCACCTGCAAGTAACTTACAATCTAATGGAAGAAGCAACAGTTACAATAAGGTAAGTGATACATGCTGCTAGAGTTAGGGTTAGAGTTAGAGAACACGAAAGGAACTCAATAGATGCCATTTGGCTACAGAGAAACAAGGGGTAAACTCTGCCTTGGAGGTTAGCGAAGTCTAAGAATGAGAGTCTTGTCTACCAACGGAGACAAGACTGCCTACTTCTCAGGCAGAAAGGGAGTTTTCTCCAAAATAACACTTGCACCAAGCAATGTAGGGACAAATAACCAGACATCTCTGACCTTCCCTGCATTGAATACAAGACCAATTGCTCACAGGCAGAATAGAAAACAAATGAGATCAAACCTAGGGTTTTTCTCACATAGGAACAGTTAACTTCCTGGGCTCCCTTCACCTCCAGTCAGTCATCTTGTGAAGGAAAGCTATAGGGCTCTAAAGGTGCAATTGGGTTGGCCCATGTCCTCGGCCTGAGTGAGGGCCTTGCTGATGTGGAGAACCCCAACTTAGTCACTGAGCAGCCGTCTCCTTGTCCAAATGCCAAGTAAGGACACCGCAGACCACTGACCACTGTAACAGCAAAATAAATTTGTTCCAGAGAAAATGCTAAACATGTGACTGATTTTTCCTGTAGTCCTGAACAACAACAAAAAAGTCCCCTGTGCATCTCAATGATGCATCATTTGTGAGATGCTTCGTTTGCCTGCAGTGATATCTGGTGGAGAACTAGGGATGCACTCTAATGCGGAAAGCAAAGAAAAGTAATTGACAGCTTTCCTCCTGTCATTTTATTTGAGTTTATAAAATAGAGAATTGCTGTAAGCCTAAAAGCAACTGATGGCTGACACCAAAATCAAACCATGGCTGTGCTCAGCCTGACATCTTGGGATGCTGCCAACTACATTGTGTGTAAGTCCATCACCCCAGCAACTCCCTGGGTTTCTTAACCAGAGGAACTTGTGCAGAGAAACCAAACTGTGGATGGTTAGAGCCATGTGGGTAGGGTTGATCTAGCTTGACCTAACAGCTGCGTATGCAAGGTTAGCCCTCAATCTGAAGAGCAGGCTCTCCTCTGAAATCTGATGCCCTTTTTTTCTGGACTTTTCAGGAGAGAGAGCATAGTGCTTAATTTTATAAGTTATTGATTTGAGCTGTGTAACTTCTAGGGCTATATCTCAGAGGGTTACTTTTGGTCACAAAAAATATAACATGACTCAGAGAGCAACTGATTTCCCTTTTTTAAAAAAGTAGAGAAGTCACAGAGCAGACAAATGAGGCAGCTTCCCCTGGCTCATGCGGAAAGATTGACGTCAGTATCCAAGTAGCTGAGACAGCTCACCCTTGCTTGGGCTCTTGAGGAAGAAGTGGAAATCTCTGTACCACAAAACTCAAAGGCATAATGTCAAAACCCCATGTGTAAGCAGGAGGGAGCTTCAAGGCTGGAAGGGTGTGGTCTCATTACAGAGCCAGTTTCACAAAAGACCTGGGGTTTACAGCCTCACAGGGAGAAAGAGGAGATTGTCACTTAAATGAAAGAGAACAGTGGATAAAGTGACTCTTTTAAGTGTGCTGTCTTTCATTTCACTAGCTCACAAATTTAATGGCAAATAACCAGAAAAATGCCACTAGTCATCTTTGCTATGAAGTCTCCAAACTCTAGCGAAGTTTCATGCATATGTGTATTAGTCTGTTTTCATGTTGCTTATAAAGACATACATAAGACTGGGTAATTTACAAAAGAAAGAGGCTTAATTGGACTCACAGTTCTGTGTGGCTGGGGAGGCCTCACAATCACGGCAGAAGGCAACAAGAAGCAAGTCACATCTTACATGGATGGCAGCAGGCAAAGAAAAAGAATTTAAGCAGGGAAACTCCCACTTTTAAAACCATCAGACCTCATGAGACCCACTCACTAACCTGAGAACAGCGCATGAAAGACCTGGCCCCCCATAATTCAATCACCTCCCATTATGGGAATTGTGGGAGTTATAATTCAAGATGAGGTTTGGGTGAGGACACAGCCAAACCATATCAATATCCCAGGTGCCACTTTGCAGAGTAAATGGTGAGAAGTGGTTGGAATCTTGATGTAGATTGCAGGTCAAGCTGACAAATTTTGCATATGGTTTAGATGTAGAGCGTGAGAGAAAAGAGAAGGCGAAGATTACACCAAGGGCATGACCTGAGCAGCTCTTGCCTCAGTGCCTCCGGGTGTGTGGGATGTGTTTGCTTCCTGCTTCTACCATTCTGGTGCTACTAGCAACGTTTTGTCCAGGAACCTCTTATTTATGAAGTTGTGCCTCCCTGTGTTATAGACCCTTTCCATCCTCTTCCAAAGCCAGGAAACCAAAATGCCACAAAACAGTGGCGTACCCTCATTGCATGTGAAGTCCTTCGGCATTTTATCTTCTCTTCCATTCGTTATGTTTTTTAAAATGTTTCTCAAAATCCACTAAACAGATTCTCTATCCTCTAACTAGTCATGACCCACAATTTTGAAAATCACTCAGGCAACACTGGATGAGACTATTTTTTTCCCACCTGAAATCAAGGAAGCAGTAACACTGCTTCTTACCCCAGCCACGTTTTAAAGGACACTGAAGAGAGGGGCAGAACCAGCAGCTGGTGGGCATACCTTAGGAGACACTCATCTCCTGAAGCAACTAAGCTTGCCTGGAGATTTGCAAGAAATATATCCAGGAACAGCTCCTGGGCTTTCTGGATCACTTCCCTTAGACTCAAATTGTCACCCCCAATTTGCTGTGGTGGCTGCAGGGCCAGAAGGGGTTGCACCAACCACTCCTCTGGGGCTGGGACTCTATGAACCGAGTGATACACTTCCTTACTGTGGCTTCGTCTCAAAGTGGTCCTAAGGCTAACCCACAAGTTGGCTTTCTTATTTTTTTTAAGCGATAATCTCCATGGAAACACAAACAGAGGGTAACACTAATAATCAACAGAGAGAAGGCTTCAGAATACACAACAGTTTCAGAATATGACAGTTTATAACATCTTGGCCCACATCCAGTGGGAAACAGCACATCAGGCTTCCATCTCCTGGCCACCACTCCCCTTTCTGAAGGGCCAGCAAGGAGCCCTTTCTAGCCCATGTTGATCAGCCACCTGCCTCAAGGAACTTAATTTAGGCTGTTTTGTAAATCAAATATTGTTACGTTTCATAACCACTGATTTGTGTTCATTAACTTAAACTTTCTCTCTTTTTATGGGTTCTTCCATTAGTTTTAATAACTTTTAATTTGTGATTAAAGTTTCCTAGAGTCACAAATTAAATATCATGTCACAGGCAAATATAGATCATTTTATCTTCTTGACTCAAAAAGTTATACCTTGTGTTGCTGTTTCTGGACTTATTTCATTGCCCAGAACTTTTTTGTTTTTTTCTGGAGACGAAGTCTCACTCTGTCGCCCAGGATGGAGTGCAATGGCATGATATTGGCTCACTGCAACCTCTGTCTCCTGGGTTCAAGTGATTCTCCCACATTAGCTTCCCAAGTAGCTGGGATTGTAGGTGCCCATCAACACACCCGGCTATTTTTTGCATTTTTAGTAGAGATGGGGTTTCACCATGTTGACCAGGCTTGTCTTGAACTTCCGACCTCATTCTGACACCATTGCACTCCAGCCTGGGCAACAAGAGCAAAACTCAGTCTCAAAAAAAAAAAAAAGTGGTAGGAGAAATAATGGGATCCCTCAAGTTGGAGTTTGGGAGAGGAATGAGGGCTGAAAGCCAGGCCAGGGCTTCAGCAGGACCAACATTTGAGGAAGGGCTGATCCCCTTCTGGGAGGAAGGTCCCTCCTTGGCTGGAATGGGGTAGGGTGCAGGGGAGGAGTGGCGGCAGTGATCCCTTCATACCATTCTTCTTGCAGGGGAGCAGGATAGAAGTTGGTACTAGGCCCCTCAGGCTCTGACCTTCTCTCCCAGGATGAGGTGGGGCCACTATTTGCCCAGGACCTCTTGGGGCTCTGGTTTTGGAACAGCACTGCAGCGACCAGGTGAGCAGGAAGCAGGGGTTTCTGTTTTTACCTCTTTCTTGCTTTGCAGGGTCCACATGATGCCTCCAAAACAGCAGGGATCCAGACACCAGGTGCACTAGTCTCAGCTTTGTGTTTCTCTCGCTGTTGACCTTGGGCATGTCGCTTCACCTTCCTGAGCTGCCTTTTTCCCATCCTAAAATAAGGGAGTTGGACTAGATCATCTTTGAGGGTCTCTTGTAGCTACATAGTCTAGGAAGTTGTCTGATTTTATTTTACATACAACAGAGATTTACTGAGCGCCTGCCATACTGCAGACTCTGTGTTAAGTTCTAAGTAAATAATTGTGAACAAAGACAGACATAAAATTGTACAACATCCAGATGTCATCCCTCTCATGGAGCGGGGAGGAATGAATGTTAATCAAATAATTGCACAATGACATTTAAAATTTCAAAATAACTGCTGCAAAGGGGCAGTACATGCTGCTATGAGAGCAAATACTGGGGGGTCTGATGCAGACATGGGTTCTGTGTATTGGATGGGATCTGCAGATGCTGTTTCTTCCTTCTCTCTGTAGATGAACGTTTCCCCTTCCTGATCCACTGGAGTTGGCCCCTTCAAGGGGAGCGTCCCCCTGGGCTCCCTAGGTGAGGCTGGGTGTCATACCTAGGACTAATCTAGGCACAACAGAGTAGACTGGGAAGGGTCAGGACTTGGGGCTAGCTTGATCTCTTGGGGACCCTGGGGAAGGGCTTGGTCCGCTGGGGGTGGGAGGATACAGCGGCAGCTCCCAGGCCTGAGAGGAAGTTGGCTTAGATCATCTGTGGTAGAAGGCATAGTGCTCAGTGGAGGGAGGATGTGTGGGAAGTAGGTGGAGCCTGGCATGGCCAGCCTGAGTTCCGGGCAGCAGTCAGCAGTGGCGGCTGGAGGGTTAGGGATAAGGGCTCAGTTCCTGGGAGGGGTATGAGAGTCAGACAAGCCTCTAAACTTGGGGGTCAAGTGTGGGGCCTATATCTCAGGAAGCTGGAAGTCCAGCAGTGCAGACAGGCTTGTACCCAGAGCCTGTGAAGGGGCTGAACAAAGATCCAAGTCCCAGCTCATTTCCTTTCCTTGTTCCCAGGGCCTTTATACGCCACCATGGAAGCTCTGCAGACAGCGCTCCCCCATCTTCGAGGCATGGACAGCTGTTCCCCAGTGCCTCAGCAACTGGTAAAGGGACTGGCTGGGACCCTGGTTAGGGGTTGCGGTGGGGAGAGAGGACTGGAAGGAGAAGCAGGGTGAGGGAAGCATAGAGGACCCACTGCCATCTTCCATCGGTGGTCCTTCCTCCTTTCTCTCCCTCCTTCCCATCCATCTATGTAGCCCTTCCTGCAATACTCATGTAATGCACACTTATATGTATAAAGTACTAGGAGAGCCATACCATCCCTATCCTCAGCAAATGTTGGGTCTAGCAGGTTAGGGCGGCACATAAGTCAGGGTGAAACCAGTCGGTCCAGTCTCAGCATTACTTGTCCAGTGGCTCCCCACTTTCTGACATAGGGGTTCCAAACTTTCTGGACAGTCTATAATTTCTCAGGAAGTCTTGTGTGCCCACCATTGTGGGCCCCGGCATCTATGCCTTGATGTCCCAGCCTGACCTCACCACCGCCCTGGTTGGCCTTAAGCTATATCTCCAAGGCCCCTTTCCCTGACCCATTTCCCTTGTCTTCCTATACAGAAGCTATCCAGCAGCACCGCCGGAACCTGGCTGAGTGGTTCTGCCGGCTGCCCAGGGAGGAGCGCCAGTTTGGCCCGACCTTTGCCCTAGACACCGTCCACGTTGACCCTGTGATCCGTGAGAGCAACCCTGATGAGCTACTTCACCCATCCTCGGAGTTGGCCCTGGAGCATCAGCCGCCCCAGACTGGGCTCCCCCCACTGGCCCTGTCTCAGCTCTTTGACCCAGATGCCTGTGGGCGCCGGGTGCAGACAGTGGTGCTGTATGGGACAGTGGGCACAGGCAAGAGCACGCTGGTGCGCAAGATGGTTCTGGACTGGTGTTACGGGCGGCTGCCAACTTTCAAGCTGCTTATCCCCTTCTCTTGTGAGGACCTGTCGTCCCTCGGCCCTGTCCCGGCCTCCTTGTGCCAACTTGTGGCTCAGCGCTACATGCCCCTGAAGGAGGTTCTGCCCCTCATGGCCACCACTGGGTCCCGCCTCCTCTTTGTGCTCCATGGCTTGGAGCATCTCAACCTTGACTTCCGGTTGGCAGGCACGGGACTTTGTAGTGACCCTGAGGAACCAGAGGCACCAGCTGCTATCATCGTCAACCTGCTGCGCAAATACATGCTGCCCGAGGTGTGTGGCCCTTTGCCCCAGTCTATCACTGCTGCCCCTTGACTTGCCCCCTAGATCCTGGGTTACTTTACCTCCTGGTCCCTTCACTTCCCAGCGGTGTGATCCTGAGCAAGTCAGTAACTTCTCTAGGCTTCTGTTCCTCTCTCCTTGAGTTATTCTGATCAAATGGGATACTGCACATGACATTAGCACAGCAGCCTGGATCACAGCAGGTGCTCAATAATTGTGTGTTATAACTGTTATCCTCATCATTGCATCATTGTCTTCATCCTTGAGCACTCAGAATTCAGGGGTCCCCTGGGAATAGAGGTAGTCAGCAGGACACTAAGGTCTTTCTTCCTTTCTTTTTTTTTTTTTTTTTGAGACTGAGTCTCACCCTGTTGCCAGGCTGGAGTGCAATGGAGCAATCTCAGCTCACTGCAACCTCTGACTCCCTGGTTCAAGCGATTCTCCTGCCTCAGCCTCCTGAGTAGCTGGGATTACAGGCACGTGCCACCACACCCAGCTAATTTTTGTATTTTTAGGAGAGACGGGGTTTCACCATGTTGCCCAGGATGGTCTTGATCTCCTGACCTCATGGTCCGCCCAACACAGCCTCCCAAAGTGCTGGGATTACAGGTGTGAGCCACCATGCCCGGCTGCTAAGGTCTTTCTTAACTTTCAACCATGCTCTTCCCAGGCCAGCATTCTGGTGACCACTCGGCCTTCTGCCATCGGCCGCATCCCCAGCAAGTATGTGGGACGCTATGGTGAAATCTGTGGCTTCTCTGATACCAACCTACAGAAGCTCTACTTCCAGCTCCGCCTCAACCAGCCGGACTGCGGGGACGCTGCTGGGGGTGCAGGTGTCTCCGCCACACCAGTTCAGCGTGACAATCTGGTGCAGATGCTCTCCCGGAACCTGGAGGGGCACCACCAGATCGCTGCCGCCTGCTTCCTGCCATCCTATTGCTGGCTCGTCTGTGCCACCTTGCACTTCCTGCATGCCCCCACACCTGCTGGGCAGACCCTTACCAGCATCTATACCAGTTTTCTGCGCCTCAACTTCAGTGGGGAAACCTTGGACAGCACGGACCCCTCCAATTTGTCTCTGATGGCCTATGCAGCCCGAACCATGGGCAAGTTGGCCTACCAGGGGGTGTCCTCCCGCAAGACCTACTTCTCTGAAGAGGATGTCCGTGGCTGCCTGGAGGCTGGCATCAAGACAGAGGAGGAGTTTCAGCTGCTGCACATCTTCCGCCGGGATGCCCTGAGGTTTTTCCTGGCCCCGTGTGTGGAGCCGGGGCGCGCAGGCACCTTCGTGTTCACCGTGCCCGCCATGCAGGAATACCTGGCTGCCCTCTACATCGTGCTGGGTTTGCACAAGACGACCCTGCAACGGGTGGGCAAGGAAGTGGCCGAGCTTGTGGGCCGTGTTGGGGAGGACGTCAGCCTGGTACTGGGCATCATGGCCAAGCTGCTGCCTCTGCAGGCTCTGCCTCTGCTCTTCAACCTGCTCAAGGTAACATCCCTGAGACCCCCCCCATCTGCTCCTTCCCTCCCCAGTACCCCAAGCTGTCCACACTCCTCATGGTTCTCTGTTCACCCGTTGCTCCTCTCCCAGTAGGAAACTGCTGCTTCCTGCACAGGTATGAGTCTTCTTCCTGGATTTAGTTTCAGCTCTGGGCATTTTGGCTTTTAGTGGGATTACAGAAAGAGAAGCCACAAGGCCAAGGAAGGCTCGGTGGCTGGAGAGGGGAATTTGAGGACATGGGAGACTTTAAAAACAATCCTACATTGATTCCTAAAAATGGTTTCCTTTTTGTGTTTTTCCTCCTAGGAGGCAGATCTGTCCTCTGCTTTGCAGGTCCAGAACCTTGATTGTATCTGTTCCACCAGAGGTGATTAGGCTGAGTGATGACTCATCCTAACTAAATCACCAGAGATGGGTTTATAAAGCAGATGCCATTTTATTCATTTATACTAGGATGATACATGGCATCAGTAATTGGCTTAGTGGAGTCGTCCTGAGGGCAGGTCCACTCTAGAAACCAAATTACAGACCTAGGACTGTGCTATGAGCAGCACAGCTGAGTGAGGTCTTTGAGGGCCAGAAGGAGCCACGCTGTGATGTGTGCCAGGCGCTTTATCAGTGTTCTCCCTTTTGTTTTTCACATACTCCTAGGAAGGAAATACTATTATGATCCCTTTTATAGACGAATAAACTGAGGCTCAGAGAGGCAAAATAACTTGTCCAAAATCACTCTTGTAAAAAAGTGATAATAGTAAGTAAAAAAGCTGGGATAGGAGCCCAGGGCTTTGTGATTCTGAATCCTGTGCTTTTTCTGCCAAACTATAGTGGTGCATTATGGATATTTCTGTCGAGCTACAGGGCTGTGCTAGGTAACCTTTGTTTTCTATAGCAATGTTTCAGCAACTGATTTTGAGGAGGCAGAGTGCTGGCTAGTGCTGGCAGAATTTCAACACTTTTTTAAAATTTATTTTTATTTTTATTCATTTTATTTATTATTATTATTATTTTTAACAGAGACAGGGTTTTACCATGTTGGCCAGGCTGGCCTTGAACTCCTGACCTCAGGTGATCCACCCACCTTGGCCTCCCAAAGCCACAATGCCTGGACTATTTTTATTTTAATTTTTTGAGAAGGAATCTCATACTGTCACCCTGGCTGGAGTGCAGTGGCATGACCTTGGCTCCTTGCAACCTCTGCCTCCTGAGTTCAAGCGATTCTCCTGCCTCAGTCTCCCGAGTAGCTGGGATTACAGGTGCCTGCCACCATTCCCAGCTAATTTGTTGTATTTTTAGTAGAGACAGGGTTTCACTATGTTGGCCAGGCTGGTCTTGAACTCCTGACCTCATGATTCGCCCACCTCAGCCTCCCAAAGTGCTGGGATTATGAGTGTGAGCCACTGTGCCAGGCTGTTAAATTTATTTTTATTTTTATTTTTTGAGACAGTCTTACTCTGTTGCCCAGGCTAGAGTGCAGTGGTACAATCACAGCTCACTGCAGCTTCTACCGCCTGGGTTCAACCAATCCTCCCACCTCAAATTCACTGAGTAGCTGGGACCACAGGCATGTGCTACCATCCTTGGCTAATTTTTAAAAATTTTAATTTTGTAGCTGGGTACAGTGGCTCATGCCTATAATCCAGCACTTTGGCAGGCAAGGAGGTGGATCACCTGAGGTTCGGAGTTCGAGACCAGCCTGGTCAACATGGTGAAATTCCTTCTCTACTAAAAATACAAAAATCAGCCAAGCCTTGGTGGTAGGTGCCTGTAATCCCAGCTACTCGGAAGGCTGAGGCAAGAGAATCTCTTGAACCTGGGAGGCAGAGGTTGCAGTGAGCCGAGATTGCGCCACTGCACTCCAGCCTGAGTGACAGAGCGAGACTCCCTCTAAAAAATGTTAAAAATTAATTAAATTAAAAATAAAAAAATTAATTTTGTAGAGATGGGGTCTCACTAGTGATTCTCTCACTTTGGCCTCTCAAAGTGTTGGGCTACAGGTATGAACAGCTGTGTCGGGCCAGGTTTTTTTAATAGGCACCAAAGCATAAGGGCTAAGAACAGGGATTAGTAACTCAGCTATTTGAGTTCAAATCCAGGCTCTGCTACATATTAGCTGTGAGACCTTGGACAGATTACTTAACTCTGTGCCTCAGATTCCTTATCTGTGAAATGGAGATGATACTAGAACTTATATAACTGGCCTAATATGAAGATTAAATGAACTCATCCTCAGAGTCTGGCACATGGTAAGCACTGTTTAATTGTTTTTTTGAGATGGACTCTTGCTCTGTCACCCAGGCTGGAGTGCAGTGGTGCCATCTCTGCTCACTGCAACCTTTGCCTCCTGGGTTTAAGTGATTCTCCTGCCTCAGCCTCCCAAGTAGCTGGGATTACAGGCCCACGCCACCATGCCTGGCTAATTTTTGTATATATCTATATATATTTTGAGGCAGAGTTTTGCTCTTGTTGCCCAGTCTGGAGTGCAATGGTGCGATCTTGGCTCACCGCAATCTCCACCTCCTGGGTGCAAGTGATTCTCCTGCCTCAGCCTCCCGATAGCTGGGATTATAGGCATGTGCTACCACACCCAACTAATTTTGTATTTTTTAGTAGAGACGGGTTTTCTCCATGTTGGTCAGGCTGGTCTCGAACTCCCGACCTCAGGTGATCTGCCCACCTCAGCTTCCCAAAGTGCTGGGATTACAGGCGTGAGCCAACGTGCCTGGCTCTACTTTTTGTATTTTTAGTAGAGACGGGGTTTCTCCAGCTTGGCCATGCTGGTCTTGAACTCTTGACCTCAAGTGATCCACCCACTTCAGCCTCCCAAAGTTCTGGGATTACAGGAGTGAGTCACCATGCCCAGCCTATGCTGTTTAATTGTTTGTCACACATAGAAACAGGTTCTGTTTGAGACTAGCTTGGCTAATATGGTGAAACCCCGTCTCTACTAAAAATACAAAAATTAGCCAGGCATGGTAGTACGCATCTGTAATCCCAGCTACTTGGGAGTCTAAGGCAGGAGAATCGCTTTAGCCCAGGAAGTGGAGGTTGCAGTAAGCCTAGATCTCACCACTGCACTCCAGCCTAAGGGACAGAGTGAAACTCTGTCTCAAAAAAGAAAGAAACAGGCTTAGGAAGCCCACCTCTTCTCACACCTTCACCTCCGACAGGAGGTGACAGCTGCTGCTGAGGCCACCCCCACCTTGAGGATGTGCCTGCTGGACCTGAGTTGCAGCAAGAGGCTGCAGTCTCTCGAGGGGATTCAGAAAGCCTCCAGTTATTGAAAGCCCAGCAGAACTGTCAGCCCCACACCCCTAAGCCTCTTGGAGGGAGGGCTGCCCTGGCAGAGCACTGAGCCCATCTGTTTCTTCACGATCCTGTGGATTCAGCTTCACAGGGTGATATTTTCTGGGCTTGTCACAGGTTAGTGTTGGAGAAGGGGCACTATCACCTGTATGAAGGGAACCTCACATATAAATATGAAAAAAAGCCAGGTGCAATGGTGCACACCTGTAGTCCCGGCTCTTGGGAGGCTGAGGCAGTAGGATCGCTTGAGCCCAGGAGTTCAAGGCTACAGTGAGCTATGATTGCACTACTGCACTCCAGCCTGGGTGACACAGCAAGACCCTGTCTCTAAACAAATGAAAATTAAAAAGTGAAAAAGACCCAGATGTTACAGGAGGTGCCACAAAACAGAGTCATGGTTTGTTGCCAGAGGAGGAATGACCCGTCTTTCCTTTCAGAACCATTGCAGGGACTGGGGAAGATATCACAAACCCCCAGACCTTCATTTCTTTCTTCCTTTTTTTTAAGATGGGGTTTCACCATATTGGTCAGGCTGGTCTTGAACTCCCGACCTCAGGTGATCTGCCCGCCTTGGCCTCCAAAATGCTTGGATTACAGGCATGAACCACTACGCCCAGCCAGACCTTCATTTCTTTGTCTGATATTTGTCTGATATTTGAGTGCCTGTTGTGTGCCAGGCAATGTATTAGAATCTGAGGAAACATCAGTTAACCAAACTACAGGTTTCTGCCCTTTCTGATCTAGTCCGAGCTCCTCTTCCAGAAGGAAACTGCTGCTTCCTGCACAGTTTGAACACAAAAGTATCAACTTAACCATATAAGGGAAAATTATGGCAAATGCTTAGAAAGAAAGGCCCCAGGTGCCATGAAAGTATGTAGTGGGCGAACTGGTCTGAGGGGTCAGGGGAGCCTCTTTGTGGAAGGGCATGTCATTTGACCCTTGTAGCATTAGCCAAGGGAGGAACTAGAGGGGAAACACCCCAGGAAGGGGTAGCATCCTGGAGATTTTTTTTTTCTCTCTCTCTTGAGACAGGGTCTTGCTCTGTTGTCCAGGCTGGAGTTCAGTGGCATGATCTCAGCTCACTGCAGCCACAACCTCCAATGCTCAGGGACTATAGGCACATGCCACCATGCCTGGCCATTTTTTTTTTTTTTTAGATGGAATTTCACTTTTGTTGCCCAGGCTGGAGTCCAATGGCATGATCTCAGCTCACCACAACCTCCGCCTCCTGGTTCAAGTGCCTCCTGGGTTCTCCTGCCCCAGCCTCCTGAGTAGCTGGGATTACAGGCATGCACCATTACGCCTGGCTAACTTTGTATTTTTAGTACAGACTGGATTTCTCCATGTTGGTCAGGCTGGTCTTGAACTCCTGACCTCAGGTGATCTGCCCACCTTGGCTTCCCAAAGTGCTGGGATTACAGGTGTGAGTCTCCATGCCCGGCAATTTTTTGTTTTAAATTAAAAAAAATTATTTTATAGAGACAGCATCTGGCTACATTGCCCAGGCTTGTCTTGAACTCCTGGGCTCAGGTGATCCTCCCACCTCGGCCTCCCTAAGTGCCAGGATTCCAGGCAAGAGCCACTGCGCCTGGCCTATGGAGGCTTTGAAGGAGGAAAAACCTTGGCACTGTTAAGATAAAAGCCGAAGGCCGGGCGTGGTGGTTCACGCCTGTAATCCCAGCACTTTGGGAGGCCGAGGTGGGTGGATCATGAGGTCAGGAGATTGAGACCATCCTGGCCATGGTGAAACCTCATCTCTATGAAAAAAATTAGCCGGGCATGGTAGTGTAGTCCCAGCTACTCAGGAGGCTGAGGCAGGAAAATCGCTTGAATCCTGGAGACAGAGGTTGCAGTGAGCCGAGATCATGCCACTGCACTCCAGCCTGGCGAAAGAGTAAGACTCCATCTCAAAAAAAAAAAAGCCGAAATGGCAGCATCATAGTCAGTGGGGCCAAGAGGCTTACGATGAAGGCACTGTAGTCGGCAGGGCCCAGATCACACAGGCCCTTGAAGCAGTAAGAGCTGTATCAATCGTAGTCGCTGTGACAACAGTGATGCTGAAGATGGTAATGTCTTTGTGACACCTAGCCTGGTCCCAAACTAAGTGTGTAATACATGCTAATTCCTTCTCACCGCCTCCTGAGTTCAAAAATGTATTGGAGTGCTTGGGAAAGAGAAAGAAATTCCTAATGTCTGCAGCACATAAGACTGCAGGTTTTGAGAGATGACAGGTGTTGAGAGATGACCCTGAAAAGGTCAAATTAGGGCCAAATTATGAAAAGTTTTGGGCCAGGTGCAGTGGCTCATGCCTATAATCCTAATACTGTGGGAAGCCTAGGCCAGGGAGCCCAGCCTAGGTGACACAGTAAGATCCCACCTCTAGTTTTAAAAAACGTTTCCTATTCCAGGCTGAATGTTTGGAGTTTGCCACATAGCCAGTAGGGAGCCATGGAAGGTGTTGCAGCAGGGGAGTAGCATGATCAGACAAATTATGCTAAGTTCAAGGGGAGATCACAGGCTGGAGCAGTCATGGGGGTGTACCTTAAGCTGAGCCTTGAAGGCTGAACGGGCACATGGAAGGCCACATTGGCCCTTTTCCTGCTTCTTTTTCAGGTGGTTCCGCGAGTGTTTGGGCGCATGGTGGGTAAAAGCCGGAAGGCGGTGGCCCAGGCCATGGTGCTGGAGATGTTCCGAGAGGAAGACTACTACAACGATGATGTTCTAGACCAGATGGGCGCCAGTATCCTGGGTGTGGAGGGCCCCCGGCGCCACCCAGATGAGCCCCCTGAGGATGAAGTCTTCGAGCTCTTCCCCATGTTCATGGGGGGGCTTCTCTCTGCCCACAACCGAGCTGTGCTAGCTCAACTTGGCTGCCCCATCAAGAACCTGGATGCCCTGGAGAATGCCCAGGCCATCAAGAAGAAGCTGGGCAAACTGGGCCGGAAGGTGCTGCCCCCCTCGGAGCTCCTTGACCATCTCTTCTTCCACTACGAGTTCCAGAACCAGCGCTTCTCCGCTGAGGTGCTCAGCTCCCTGCGCCAGCTCAACCTGGCAGGTGTGCGCATGACACCCGTCAAGTGCACAGTGGTGGCGGCTGTGCTGGGCAGCGGAAGGCATGCCCTGGATGAGGTGAACTTGGCCTCCTGCCAGCTAGACCCTGCTGGGCTGCGCACACTCATGCCTGTCTTCCTGCGTACCCGGAAGCTGGGGTGAGGACCTATCCTCATGCACAGGCATGAAGAGGGAAGAGGGCTGGAGGCGAAGAAGTGGGAAGAGAAAGTGTCAGGGAAACCAGAGGGACTGACGAGTGACCAGAAGGTGGGATGAAGAAGTCTAGTGTGGGCGGAGGTGAGAAGAGCAACAAAAGGGAGGAGCCAGGTGTGGTGGCTCCTGCCTGTAATCCCATTGCTTTGAGAGCCCAAGGGGGAAGCATCACTTGAGCCTAGTAGTTTGAGACCATTCTGGGCAACATAGCAAGACCCTATCTCTACAAAAAATTTAAAAATTAGCCAGCTGTGGTGGCACATGGCTATAGTCCCAGCTACTCGGGAGGCTGAGATGGGAGGATTGCTTGAGCCCAGGAGTCTGAGGCTGCAGTGAGTTGTGATCATGCCATTGTGCTCCAGCCTGGGCAACAGAGTAAGATCCTTTCTCTAAAAAAGGGGGAAGCAGGTATGGATTTCCAGAGGCAGGCTAATGAAAAAAGAGTATGGGAGATAGACTGCATGCTGAATTCCCTCCTTGGTCTCTCACCTCTCTGGCCACCTTCTGCTCCAGCTTGCAACTCAACAGCCTGGGCCCCGAGGCCTGCAAGGACCTCCGAAACCTGCTGCTGCATGACCAGTGCCAAATTACCACACTGCGGTGAGTGCCCTGGGAGTGGGCATCCTGGTGGCCAGCTAAGGTCAAGGGTGAGCTCCCTGCCTCCCAGCATACTTGGCACAGGCCCACCCAAGGGAGAGTAAATGGAGTCCTCTCCACTTCCCCCAGGTCCACTGTAAGCAGCAGGGTAGCGGGAAAGATGCCACCTGTAATGGGTGCTAGGAAATCTCTTACTTGGCTAAAATCAGTCTGGTGGAGGTGGGGAGAGAGGGTGGAATAATACCTAGGCCAGTTGCCTGGTAACAGTGCCACTGATCCTCTTCCAGGATTTCTCCTCCAGTGTCCTGAGGATGACCCTAATGCTAGGCATTCAGTAGATGCTCCTTAAGTGTTGACTCATATGTGGGGAAGCCGGGCGCCTGGGTTCCCAGTTTCTGGTTGGTGTAACGGGAGGCAAATGAGAAGGAAAAAAGGAAGATCAGGGAGAAGGATAGGGGAGTCAGAGGGGAGGGAGAAGCAGAGGCTGCAGAGGAGGTGAAAAAAAAGGCAGAAGAAGGGAATAGATAAGAAGGGAGTCACGGGAAGAGGGAAGGAAAGACCAGCTCCCCCACTCTCCCTCCTCTGCCAGGCACCACACCCCCTATTGCTCCATCCCTTCTCCTGAGCCTGCATTTCTATATCCAGGCTCCTCTTGCCCCAAGCAGGGCCCTCTTTGGCCCAAGTCCTGACACCCAGCACAGGGCTGCCCCATCAAGGCTGCCAGCACCACCACCAACCTTGCCTCCCCCTCTTCTCAATGGGCCCTCATAACCTTGGGTTGCACGTGGCCGTAGGCTGTCCAACAACCCGCTGACAGCGGCAGGTGTTGCCCTGCTGATGGAGGGGCTAGCAGGAAACACCTCAGTGACGCACCTGTCTCTGCTGCACACGGGACTTGGGGACGAGGGCCTGGAGCTGCTGGCTGCCCAGCTGGACCGCAACCGGCAGTTGCAGGAGCTGAACGTGGCCTACAACAGCGCTGGTGACACCGCGGCCCTGGCCCTGGCCAGAGCTGCCCGGGAACACCCTTCCCTGGAACTGCTGCAGTGAGTCCTGTCCCTGGTCCCATTGCCCCCAGCCCTTCAGACTCCTTCCCTCTCGCCACTGTGCTCCTCCAATCCTAGGAAGTGCTTCTGGGCCTGGGCCGGTGCCTGTCCTCTGTTCTTGGTTTCTGACTGATCCTTTTCAATCTAGTTCTGAGCCAACTCACCGCCCCAGTGACTGGCCCCTAAACTGCCCCAAATCCCTACCACCATTTCTCCTAGAGGCCTACTGTCCCTGGTCCCACTGAATTCTAGCGTCAGGGTCAGGTGTGGTGGCTCATGTCTGTAATACCAGCACTTTGGGAGACCGAGGCAGGCGCATCACCTGAGGTCAGGAGTTCGAGACCAGCCTGGCCAACATGGTGAAACCCCATCTCTACTAAAAATACAGAAATTAGCTGGGTGTGGTGGTGCATGCCTGTAATCCCAGCTATTTAGGAGGCTGAGGCAGGAGAATCACTTGAACCTGGGAGGCAGAGGTTGCAGTGAGCTGAGATCACGCCACTAGACTCCAGCTTGGGAGACAGAGCGAGACTCAGTCTCAAAAAAAAATAAAAAAGATTCTAGTGTTGGTCCCTACCTCCCACTGCCCAGCACCCTCTATTTCTGGCTCATTGCAGATACTTACCCGATCGCACTCTGCAGCCAGGAGATGAGTTGTGAGGCCCCCTGACTTTCTGTCCGTCCACCCTTGGGCCCTCCTTCTCAGAGCTCTACTGAATGGCATCAACTTTCTCTCTCCTGCCAGCCTCTACTTCAATGAGCTGAGCTCAGAGGGCCGCCAGGTCTTGCGGGACTTGGGGGGTGCTGCTGAAGGCGGTGCCCGGGTAGTGGCATCACTGACAGAGGGGACGGCAGTGTCGGAATACTGGTCAGTGATCCTCAGTGAAGTCCAGCGGAACCTCAACAGCTGGGATCGGGCCCGGGTCCAGCGCCATCTTGAGCTCTTACTGCGGGATCTGGAAGATAGCCGGAGTGCCACCCTTAATCCTTGGCGCAAGGCCCAGCTGCTGCGAGTGGAGGGCGAGGTCAGGGCCCTCCTGGAGCGGCTGGGAGGCTCTGGAAGCTGAGACACTGGCGGCAGGCACCTAGCTTTGTGACCACTGGCCCTAAACCTATTCCCTCTGTGGGCTCCTGGCTTGCACTGCTCCTTCTAGAAAGATCTCTTCAGGTCTGGAGGCAAAGGAATGGGCACAGCTGTGCCAGTTGCCCTCCGGGGGCATGTTCAACCAGGTCTGAGTCTGGAATCGCCAAGTTAAAGAAGATAAATCAATGCTTTGGGCTTGGAGATGGAACATGCCTCCTGTTTCTTTGGCTAGAAGGACCAAAGCATGTGACATTTGGATGACCAGAGTGCCCTGAAGCACCACCAGCAACCTTGCCTCCCCCTCCTCTCACCGATTTTACCACCAAGGGGCTCACATCTTATGTCTGCCATGCCGGGGATGGTGTCACCATCCAGATGTGTTGGAGGCTGGCTTCCCCTCCTTTTTTTTTTTTTTTTTTTTTTTAGAAGGAGTTTTGCTCTTGTTGCCCAGGCTGGAGTGCAATGGTGCAATCTCCGCTCACTGCAACCTCCGTCTCCCGGATTCAAGCAATTCTCTTGCCTCAGCCTCCTAAGTAGCTGGGATTATAGACATGTGCCACCATGCCCAGCTAATTTTGTATTTTTAGTAGAGACAGGGTTTCTCCATGTTGGTCAGGCTGGTCTCGAACTCCCGACCTCAGGTGATCCACCCACCTTGACCTCCCAAAGTGCTGGGATTACAAGCGTGAACCACCATGCTCTGCTCACTTGTGGACACTGAGGATGCCCTCACATTGGTGCTTTCTCCTCATCCTCATGCCCCCTTTGCCACAATGGTACTGATGGCTTGGTGGCCCCTAGAGGTAGATGCATCTGACTTGCTGCTATTAAAAAGCTGGGTGCCTTCCACTGATTGTGGCCTCCTCTTTATTGGCTGCTGCTTCCAAGAAAGGGCACTGTTCTTGGTCTTTCTGGTTAAACTACCAACCATGATCTATTGCAAGAGGTTCTTGGGCACCAGGTTCAGAGGCAGTGGAGGCTGGAGGGGCCCATGAACAAGATATTGGCATGGGGGTTGGCCATGCTGGGCTGCATTAGTCCATTCTCATGCTGCTAATAAAGACATACCCAAGACTGGGTAAGTAATTTACAAAGGAAAGAGGTTTAATTGACTCACAGTTCCACATGGCTGGGGAGGCCTCACAATCATGGCAGACGGCAAATGAGGAGCAAAGTCACATACATGGTGGCGGGCAAGAGAGTGTGTGCAGGGGAACTCCCTTTATAAAACCATCAGATCTCATGAGACTTTTATTCACTATTATTAAAACAGCCTGGGAAAACCTGCCCCTGTGATCCACTTACCTCCCACCGGGTACCTCCCACTGTATCCGGGTTGGGACGGGCCTCAGCTACCCCCTCTACCCCCCGACCCCCGTCATCTGATGGGGTCCAAGGTGCCTAGCATAGACAAAGAACTCTAGATTACCAGATCGGGAGGTGGATGGAGGCATGTCACTGGGAAGTTCTTGCCTTTGAAACCACGCCCCTGTGGACCCAGGAAGGAAAGTTAACATAGTCCCTCACCTTGACAGGTGGGAATTATGGGAGCTACAATTCAAGATGAGATTTGGGTGGGGACACAGCCAAATCATATTATAAGCCATAGAATTCTTATCACCCTTTTCACACTTACACCCCAGGCTTAGAGTTAGTGACCAGCAATCTGTCTTTCTCTGCACAGAGAGCCGACTGGGTCAGATACCGGGTCTCTGGAAAAAGTTGCGGCCCAGGGATAGGGGCAGGAGAAACCACACACTTTCCCAGAGGATAAGACTCTTGACAGGGATGGTGGCACATTCCTGTGATTTTAGCACTTTGGGAGGCTGAGGCAAGTGGATCACCTGAGGTCGGGAGTTCGAGACCAGCCTGACCAACATGGTGAAACCCCGTCTCTACTAAAAAATACAAAAATTAGCCCAGTGTGGTGGCGGGCACCTGTAATCCCAGCTACTGAGGAGGCTGAGGCAGGAGAATCACTTGAACCCAGGAGGCACAGGTTGTGGTGAGCTGAGATCACGCCATTGCACTCCAGCCTGGGCAACAAGAGTGAAACTCTGTCAAAAAAAATAATAGTAATAAAATGAATGGGTATTGTTTTTAGCCACTGGATTTTGGAGCATGTGTTATACAGCAATAGAAAATATGGTAGGAAAATAAACACCCCAGGGCAACAATAGAAATGGTGGGCAGGGCCGGGCACGGTGGCTCTCGCCTGTATTCCCAGCACTTTGGGAGGCCGAGGTGGACGGATCACCTGAGGTCGGGAACTCGAGACCAGCCTGACCAACATGGAGAAACCCCATCTCTACTAAAAATACAAAATTAGCCTGGCGTGGTGGTGCATGCCTATAATCCCAGCTACTCAGGAGACTGAGGCAGGAGAACTGCTTGAACCCAGAGGTAGAGGTTGCAGTGAACCAAGATCACGCCATTGCACTCCAGCCTGGGCAACAAGAGAAAAACTCCATCTCAAAAAAAAAAAAAAAAGACTCTCACTCCCGTTAACCATTACCCCACTGCTTCCACAGAGTCTTCAAGGAGGCGGGACCTGGGAGGAGATGGGCGGGAGGGTCAGTGGCTGTGATGAACCTTGTCCCTACCCCGAGCACTGGGTCACTGATCCAGCTATGGAGAGAGCTGCAGGTAGGAGAACAGGAGAAATCCTCTGCAGGGGACTTTGGGACAGGTAGGGGGCTGACTTGGAGGCTGAAGCTTTGGGACCAAGGCACACTTGATTCTGGGGCTTGGAGCCCTGAGGCAGGTAAACAAGTCAGGAGAAAAGTAGTGAGTTGATAGGTCTGTCTTCCTGGTCCACACCCTGTACTGATATGCTCAGATTTATATGCCAAGGACTTGGGGGGAAGGGAAGGGAGGGGACCACACAATATCCCTGTGTGTACGGCAGTGAGAAGAGAAGACCCCTTTGGAACAGAATGGAGGGGGCACACCCTGAGTTTGGGGGTTCCCCTGAGTCCTTTTAGTTTATGCCAATGGAAGAGGCGCATCTGGGGAGAAGAACCTGACTCTCCTCTCACCCACTTCTTTGCCCAGTAGATCTGCAGGACACAGCCTCGTTAACTCTGTAAGTGCCATGAGGGTTGGGGCAAGGGGAGGAAAGAATCGGAGGTGGGAAGCACTTCACTGCTATTAGCACCTAAAGGAGATCCTGGGACCCAAGTCCAGCTGCCAGCTTGTACCTGCTTCCCTTGCCTCCTTGTAGGAAGTTTAAGTTTAACCCAAAGCTGGGAATTGATAATCCTGTCCTCTCCCTGGCTGAAGACCACGATCCCTCTGGTAACTCCCTCACCCCCTGGCAACAATTCCCCTTCCCTGGAGGCACGGCAGCTGCACTCTGCCTCCCATCTCCTTGGTAACCACTCACTCCGTCTCCCTCTGATAACAGCCTTACTTGGTAGTGGAGATAGGCAGGGCCCGTCATTTCCTCCTGTCCCAGTCCATCTGCCCACCAAGTGTTGACCCCACCACCCAACACCCAACCAGGCAAAAGCCGCCCAGCGCCCTATCAGGATGCAGGGTCTGCCAGCCATACGGCAAACCTGTACTTGGGCTGTGCCCTCTCCTTCCCCTTTTCTGCTGCCCACATCACCCTCCAGATCCCTGGAGCCTGGAGCGGCCTCGCTTCTGTTTGCTGAGCAAAGAGGAGGGCAAGAGTTTTGGCTTCCACCTACAGCAGGAGCTGGGCAGGGCTGGGCATGTGGTGTGCAGGGTGGACCCAGGCACCTCTGCCCAGCGCCAGGGTCTCCAGGAAGGGGACAGGATCCTGGGGGTGAACAACGACGCTGTGGAACATGAAGACTATGCGGTGGTAAGGCTGCGGTCTGGGAGAGTGTGTGAGCGCCTCAGAAAGAGAAGCGGGTTGCTCAGTGACCTGGGCACTCTGGCAGCAGGGCACAAGCTTCACTCCCCCACACTCCAGGATTTAGGAGTGCCAAGTCAGGGGGGTTGGGGAAGGCATCTAGAAAGCCAATTCCCATGGCAAAAAAAAGTGAATTCCAGGGAGGTCCTGGGGGTTGGCAAGAGGGTGGAGGCCAAACCCACGCCCACTTGCCCTCTTCCAGGTGGTACGCCGCATCCGGGCCAGCAGTCCTCGGGTGTTGCTGACAGTCTTGGCACGGCATATACATGATGTGGCCCGAGCTCAGCTGGGAGAAAATGCCCACCTCTGTCCCACCCTGGGCCCGGGGGTCCGGCCCCGGCTGTGCCACATAGTGAAAGATGAGGGTGGTTTTGGCTTCAGTGTCACCCATGGTGAGCCCAGAGGGTGCAAGGGGGCAGCAAGGATGGGGGATCTCAGCCCCTGTTCAGGGCAGGCAGGCAACAGACTGAGCTTTGCTTTTTATTTATTTTTTGACTTCTAGGCAATCAGGGTCCTTTCTGGTTGGTGCTAAGTACTGGAGGAGCAGCTGAGAGGGCAGGGGTGCCCCCTGGGGCCCGGCTGCTGGAAGTCAATGGGGTCAGTGTGGAGAAGTTCACTCACAACCAACTCACCAGGAAGGTGTGGCTGCCTCCCACTCCCCTCCCCGAATCTGGGCCTGGGCTCCCCCTCGGGAAGACGCCTCCTCCCCCATGCACCTAACCTCCTGATCTGGTCTCCTACCTTTATCGCCATCCTCCCCTCTACAGTGTGTGCCAGGCCCCACTTAGTGCCTGGGAGGAGGGCCTGTGTGGGGAGCCCGCCTCTTCCCTCCCTGCCCAGGTGTTATACTGATGCCCTGCTGGGTCCCCACAGCTTTGGCAGAGTGGACAGCAGGTGACCTTGCTGGTGGCAGGGCCAGAGGTGGAAGAACAGTGTCGACGGCTGGGATTGCCCCTGGCTGCACCCCTGGCAGAGGGCTGGGCACTGCCTACCAAGCCCCGATGTCTGCACCTACAGAAAGGGCCCCGGGGTTTTGGGTTTCTGCTCCGGGAGGAAAAGGGCCTTGATGGTCGCCCTGGTGAGTAGGAGCCCTGGGGGTGGTGGGGGAAGGTGGGCCTTGGGGTGTGCACACAAGTGTATATACACCTCTTAGTGCACAGAAGAGGTGTCCTTGTCTGAGCTCTGGCCCTGGGCCACCTCTTCCTGTTCACCCTGGGGTCAGTCCCCTGGTGTGCACACAGTGGCCTGGGATAGTTGGGGAGAAGCAGTAAGGATGTCTGTGCCCCAGGACAGTTCCTGTGGGATGTAGACCCAGGACTGCCAGCTGAGAAGGCTGGGATGCAGGCTGGGGACCGGCTGGTGGCTGTGGCTGGGGAGAGCGTGGAGGGACTGGGCCATGAGGAGACAGTGTCCAGGATCCAGGCGCAGGGCTCCTATGTCTCCCTCATTGTCGTCGACCCTGCTGCTGACCGCTTCTTCAGCATGGTGCGTGCTGAGGGGGCAGGGGCTAGGGATGGGGCAGAAGGACCCAGGGCTCGGGTCCAACAGGTTTGCTCTACCTGCCACCTTCCAGGTTCGCCTATCCCCGCTCCTCTTCTTGGAGAACACAGAGGCTCCCGCCTTTCCCCGGGGCAGTGGCTCAGCCTCTCTGGTTGAGACAGAGGACCCTTCACTTGAAGACACAGGCGTGCCTTCTGTCCCTCTTGGCTCCCGCCAGTGCTCTCTGTACCCTGGGCCTGGTGGCGGCTATGGCTTCCGACTCAGCTGTGTGGCCGGTGGGCCTCGTCTCTTCATCTCCCAGGTGACCGATGCCCCATGGACCCTGGATCCTTTCGATCCTTTGCTGCCTGATCAGTTTCCTCTGCTTCCCTTCCAGAGCCTTAAGCCAGCAAACTTTCCCCTGGTCCCCCCTGTTCTGCATGCCCCCACACCACCAGGTGACTCCAGGAGGCTCAGCTGCCCGGGCTGGGTTGCGAGTGGGAGATGTGATTCTGGAAGTGAATGGGTATTCTGTTGGGGGAGAGAATGACCTGGAGATGCTTCAGCAGCTGCCTGAGGCTGAGCCACCCCTCTGCCTGAAGCTGGCAGCCAGGTCTCCGTGGGGCTTGGAAGCCTGGATTCCCCCTGGGGCTGTAGAGGTGAGGAAGAAGAAACAGATCGGACTGTGAGTAGCTACGGAAGGGCAGGGAGGAGTGAGAAAGAAGGACAGAGTGGGCGAGCTGCAAGGTGAAGCAGTGTGGGGTCTGCAGGGTGGGACTTCAGGTCATGGTAGGCAGGGACTGAAAAATGCGTGAAATAAGTTCCATTCCTGAGCATTCCAGTGCAGGAGGAGGCAAGAAAAAGTAACTCTTCGGGGTCCCACCTGGAACAACCTTCTGCCTCCTCTCTCTGCATAGGACTGGGCTCTGGCCTCGGACCTGCTATAGAGCGTCGCTGCTTGGTACAGACATACCAGGGGCTATCCTGTCTTCACTCTCAAGCCCGAGGTGTTGGAGGCAGGATGCTCTCTCTAAGCCAGACCGGAGGGACTCAGACACCACCAATCACAGGCTGGCCCAGGTGCTCCCTCCTTTCCCGCAGACCCACCTCCCAGCAGAGGGTATGGCAGAAGGCCTCAGGCAGGTCCCTGAAGAAGTCTGAGGCTCCAGAGGATGTCATCTGGGAGTTTTGGAGAACTGTGTCCCAAGGATGAAGGTGTGGCTGTGGGGCTGGCTAGGACTGAAACCACCTGGACCTTTTCTAGATATGACTCCAAGACCCTTGAGTGTAATGCAAGAATTTGGAGACTAGCTATGCCTTCCCTCTGTGGGCGCCTTAACACTGCGGAGGGTGGTGCCTGGGCACCGCTGCACTTGTTAGAGAAATGGCCATTCCCCATAAATCTGACTGCCTGTGTTTGTGCTGGTGGGGGTAAGGGGCAGTGGTCTGAAGCGACCCAAAGGGCCTCAGGCTCTAGGGGTGGGACCTGGCTTTTGCGGGAGAGAGGTTGAGACCTGATCGAATTTCTTTCCTATCACTCAGTCTCAGATTAATGGGTCAACCCAGAACTGAGATGTCCCCATGAGAGCCACTCCTAAAAATAAAACAAAACAAAACAAAGAAGAAACATAAATAAAAATAATAATAAAAAAGATCCACTCCTCTCTGCCAAAAGGCCACTGCCCACAGCTCTGTTGAGTTCTGTATCAAGACGCTTTATTGCTGGGGCCTCAGAGAGCCCGAGAGACTAGAGGCTGGAGGCCTTAAAGATCCAGAATGTGAGTCCGAACTGGCATAGCTGCTCCTTGAGCCTGGCGTGGAGTCTCAGCGCAGCCCCATCCCACTGCGGCTTGATGGCTCTCAGCTTGGCCAAGAGCCTGTCCAGGCTGTCCTGCAGACACCAAGATTTCAGGCCCCAGGAAGACAGAGGGAAGCGGGTAGGGCTGCCCCAGTTGGTTTGTAAGCTTTCCTTGCCCAGTAGACATGGTTGTATCCCCTCTTTCTGCCCTCAGGATAGAGCAGGGTTCCCTTGGAGACGCTTCTTCTCCTTACCCGTGGGTTGTCAGTCATCATACTACCTGGGGTTTGTGGGCACGGGGGAGTCCTGGGTCCTGGGTGGCTGGGCTCAGAGGGTGGTGCTTCCGTGTAAGATTTCCTTATACTTGGCTTCCATGTCTGCCACATGGGCCTGAAGCTGAGCCAGGGCCTGGTCCAGCTCTCCAAGGGCTTGCTCAGCCTTTTCCTGGGCAGCCGCAGCCTCCCTTTGTCACGCCTCTAAGGGGCGGGCAGGATGAAAGAGAGCAGGATGGTGACACTCTACCCTTGACCAGTCTCCAAAAATATCTGCAAAGGGGACCTCAAGTGGGCTCATTCCAGACTCCCTCAGGCTCACCAACTTTCCCACAGTCCCTGTAAAAGCTTCAGCTCCACTGAGGTATGGCAGAGAGTGGTGGGCTTGAGAGAGAAGGCTCCAAAGTTGGTTGTTACTACCTAGGTGACTTCAGGTGTGTCTCTCTCTGAGCCTTGGTGTCTTCATCTACTTTTTTTTTTTTTTTTGAGACAGAGTCTTACTCTGTTGCTAGGCTGGAGTGCAGTGGCATGATCTCAGCTCACTGCAAACTCTACCTCTCAGGTTCAAGGGATTCTCATGCCTCAGCCTCCCAAGTAGCTGGGTCTACAGGTGAGCACCATCATGCCTGGCTAATTTTTGTATTTTTAGTAGCGACGAGGTTTCACCATGTTTACCAGGATGGTCTCAGTCTCTTGACCTCGTTATCTGTGCACCTCGGCCTCCCAAAGTGTTGGGATTACAGGCGTGAGCCACCGCACCCCGGCTGGTGTTTTCATCTTTAAAGAGAGAATAACATATCCTTCAGGGGCATGCTGTGACCTTTAAATGTGATAATAGATGACAAAGCACCTAGCTAGTATACAGGAGGTGCTCAATAAACATTGATTCATTGGCCAGGCACGGTGACTCACTCCTGTAATCCCAGCACTTTGGGAGGCTGAGGTGGGCGGATCACCTGAGGTCAGGGTTTGAAACCAGCCTGACCAACATGGTGAAACCTCGTCTCTACTAAAAATACAAAAATTAGCCGCGCATGGTGGCGCGTGCCTGTAATCCCAGCTACTTGGGAGGCTGAGACAGGAGAATCACTTGAACCCAGGAGGCAGAAGTTGTGGTGAGCTGAGATTGCACCACTGTACTCCAGCTTGGTTGACAGATACGAGACTCCATCTCAAAAAACAAAACTGAGCATAGTGGCTCATGCCTGTAATCCCAGCTCTTTGGAACGTCAAGGTGGGTGGATCACCTGAGGCCAGGAGTTCGAGACCAGCCTGACCAATATGATGAAACCCTGTCTCTACTAAAAATACAAAAATTATCTGGGTGTGGTGGCGTGTACCTGTAATCCCAGCTACTCGGGAGACTGAGACAGAAGAATTGCTTGAACCCAGGAAGCAGAGGTGGAGGTTGCAGTGAGCTGAGATGGCTTGCACAACAGCCTGGACAACAATAGCAAAACTGTCTCAAAAAAAACCAAAACATTGAGTCATTGATTGACTTGGAATTTGAGGTAAGGCAAAGATTAGGAAAGGAACACAGGGTCTGAATGGCAGAGAAGCAGCTCTTGGCCATCTATTGCTAAACCGCAGCCTTTTTTTTTTTTTTTTTTTTTGTGTGAGAGTCTTACTCTGTTGCCCAGGCTGGAGTGCAATGGTGCAATCTTGGCTCACTGCAGCCTCCACCTCCTGGGTTCATGTGATTCTCCTGACTCAGCCTCCTGAGTAGCTGGGATAACAGGCCCATGCCACCATGCCCAGCTAATTTTTGTAATTTTAGTAGAGATGGTGTTTTTGCCATATTGGCCAGACTGGTCTTGAACTCCTGGCCTCAAGGAATCCTCTCGCCTTGGCCTCCCAAAGTGCTGGGATTACAGAGGTGAGCCACCACACCCAGCTGAAGGCATTTTTAAGGTATGAAAACTTTGAGACCAAAATTGTGAAAGATCTCATGTGTCATGCTGAGATATTTCAACATTATTTTGTTAAGGGAAAAGAGAAGAGAAGCAAAGTCTTCCTGTTTTTTTTTTCTCTTTTTATTTTTATTTTTATTTTTTTATTTTTTAAAGATGGGGTTTCACCATGTTGGTCAGGTTGGTCTTGAACTCCTGACCTCAGGTGATCGCCCACCTTAGCCTCCAAAGTGCTTGGATTACAGGCGTGAGCCACCGCGCCCAGCCTTCTCTTTTTTTTGAGATGGAGTTTCACTCTTGTTGCCTAGGCTGGAATGTAATGGCATGATCTTGGCTCACTGCAATCTTCTGGCTCCTGGGTTCGAGCAATTCTCCTGCCTCAGCCTCCTGAGTAGCTGGGATTGCAGGCATGCACCACCAAACTCGGCTAATTTTGTATTTTTAGTAGAGACAGGGTTTCTCCATGTTGGTCAGTCTGGTCTCGAACTCCCGACCTCAGGTGATTTGCTAGCCTTGGCTTCCCAAAGTGCTGGGATTACAGTTGTGAGCCACTGTGCCTGGCCGGCTTCCTGGTTTGTTTGTTTTTTTTAGACAGAGTCTTGCTCTGTCTCCCAGGCTGGAGTGCAGTGGCACGATCTCGGCTCACTGCAACCTTCTGCCTCCCAGGTTCAAGCAATTCTCCTGCCTCAGCCTACTGAGTAGCTGGGATTACAGGTGTGTGCCACCATGACCGACTCATTTTTTTTTTTTTCCAGTAGAGTGGATGTTTCACCATGTTGGTCAGGCTGGTCTCGAGCTCCTGACCTTGTGATCTGCCCACCTTGGCCTCCCAAAGTGCTGGGATTACAAGTGAGAGCCACTGTGCCTGGCCAACTTCCTGGTTTTTAAAAATATTTGTGCTTATTAGGAGTGTTTATTCATTTATTTGGTGAACAGTTATTTAGGACCTACCAGGTACTAGTTCTTGAAGACACAGAAGTAAATAAGTCAAACATTTTCCCTTAGTTTCATTGTAGAAATCAGCTAAACCAAGAGGGAGTATGTTTTGCTCAGAAGAGACATGGCAGTGGTGGGGAGTCAGGGCTGGACTTGGAGAGACCAAGTGGAGGGGAAATGGGGTGCAAGGCCTACCTCTTCTTTACTTACAACAGAGATTCTTGGCATTGTGAACCCTCTGCTCCAGTTCTTGGTGGTGGAGGGTCAGTGAAAGTGGGGAAAGTGATCCCAGAGCCCAGATGGCAGCTTTCTAGAGCAGAGACTTTGAAGTCTACCCCTTCATGCTGGCCCTTGTTGCAATCCTTGGAGAGAAGGGGCTTGGAGGGTGGGGAAACCTACCTAGCTGCCTCCGAAGGCCCCTGACTTCTTCCTCCAGCTGCTTGCTGCGGCTCTCCATCTCCTTCTGCAGGGCCTGGCACTGGCAACTCATCTCTAGGGTGGGGGCAGTGGGCCCCCAGGGACCCAGGTTGGAGATGGAGGGATAAAGAAAGGAAATAAAGTTGTGAGTGGGCAGGACTCTACTTGGTCTAGTGGAACAGGAGCACCAAGGCCTTCTTGGTTCTTTTTGTGATTCTGAGAAGCTGGAGACCATGAAAACCTGGGGAAAGGACAGGAAGCCAGACCCACTTCCCCAAGTCCAGCTTCGTCTGGGGATGCTAACCCTTCTTTCCTCCCATGGGATGAGTGAGCTGATGGCTATGACTGCATGTGTATCCTACACAGCAACAAGCACATGGCACCAGGCATGCTGGAAGGCCCCTGCCTGGGATCCCAGACACCTGCCTTTGGTTCCTGCAGGATCCTGCCTGATTTGTCCTGTTCAGGGAAGACCAAGACCAGGCCTGGCAGTCGGAAGCCCTCCTTGTTTCCCTTCCTTGCATCATCTGGCCCTGTTGGCTGTCCTCCTCCAAGCCCCTGTCTCATGCCCACCTGCTCAACTGAACACATACCTGCATATATGGCCTTCCCTTCACTTCGGGCCCCTTCCAGCTCAGCCTCCACCCCTTGCAGCCTCTGCCTCAGCTGGCCTTCGGAAGCCTTGGTTTGATGGGCTTCATCCCTCCATAGAGCTGTGAGCAGTCCCAGAGCTGCTGTCAGGACTGCCTGGGGCCCACTAAATCAGCCCCCATGGCCTCCAATTTCCCAGGATGGACTTTGCCCACCTCTGGAAATCTGGGGGTAGGGCGTCCAGCTTCTTATTTTCTCTCTGGGGTTTTTCTTTTTAAAGATGGGGTTTCACCATGATGGCCAGGCTGGTCTTGAACTCCTGACCTCAGGTGATCCACCCACCTCGGCCTCCCAAAGTGCTAGGATTACAGGTGTGAACCACTGTGCCCGGCCATTTTTTGTTTATCCCTAGACTCTCACAGGCTCTTCATTATTAAAAAGCAAAAACTCCCTCCATGTTCTGTCTCTAAAAAATAGCTTTCCAGATAGCCCGACATGGTGGCTCATGCCATTAATCCCAATATTTTGGGAGGCTTAGGCGGGAGAATTGCTTGAGGCCAGGAGTTTGAGACCTGCCTGGGCAACAGAGTGAGACCTTGTCTCTATAAGAAAAATAAATAGGTCCAGGCATGGTGGCTCACGCCTGTAATCCCAGCACTTTGGGAGGTCTAGGCAGGCAGATCACGCAGTCAAGAGTTTGAGACCACCCTGGCCAACATGGTGAAACACTGTATCTACTAAAACTACAAAAATTAGCAGGGTGTGGTGGCTCATGCCTATAATCGCAGCTGCTCGGGAGGCTGAAGTAGGAGAATTGCTTGAGCCCAGGAGGCGGAGTTTGCAGTAAGCCGAGATCCTGCTACCGCCCTCCAGCCTGGGCGACAGAGCAAGACTATGTCTCAGAAAAAAAGAAAAAGAAAAAGAAAGAAGTAAAGTAGCTGGGTATGGTGGTGTGCACCTGTAATACTAGCTACTCAGGAGGCTGAGGCGGGAAGATTGTTGGGGCCCAGGAGTTTGAAGTTACAGTGAACCATGATCACACTGCTGCACTCCAGCCTGGGCAACAGAGCAAGATCCTATCTCCAAAAAAAAAAAAAGCTTCCTTCATCCACTGCCCACCCTTCTCTCATGGTCTTTTTCCATGAGATGGTTAGGGTTTGGCTTAGCCCCCTACCATGCCTGTAATTCCCCAGGATACAGAAATGGCCCATTGCACTGCCCCTGTTGCCCACTCCCATGCCAGCTTCTAACCTCCTTACTCAAGTGGTCTCGGAGCAGCTCCTTCTCCAGCACCACCAGCCTGTGCCTGGACTCGGCCTCCACATCTGCACCTGCCATGGCAAGTGGCAGAGCCTCAGCTCTTCATGATCTCAGCATTCCTCACTGTCCTTGTGTCCTCACTCCACACCCAGCACTTTTCCCACAGGAGACCTGAGGACCGCTAAATGAGAGATCCATGGTGGCAGAGTCTACTGAAGTGAGCACCGTGTCCTCACCGACCAGCACATAACAGATATGCAAATGTATCAGGAAGGCACAGAGCTAGATGGGGCTCAAAGGACAGTGTGGGTGACCATTGCCCCACTTCCTCAGCTCCTTGAATCTGGCTTCAAGGACATGAAGAAGAAGGTCAAGAGAGCTCTGTCCTATCATGCAGAAGGCTGAATTCTTTCTGGAGGACCTCTGGGTGGTCTTCGTGCCAGAACAAGGAGAAGCAGGGGGCACCTCCACCCACCATGACTCACCTCCATTCTTTTTCTTCTGCACCCCAGCTTTCCTCCCTTTTTCTTTGTTTTTAGGTGGCCTCTCCTTGCTGTCCTGGGAGAAGGAGGGGACCTTATGTTTAGGTCTGGACACAGGGATGCTCTCCTGACCCCTACACTTAACCAGCAGTCTCAGGAGAGTCCCCTGGTTCTACTCCAGATTTGTCTCTCATCTTCTCTAGAAAGGTCAGTTCACGGTCTCTTTGGAACCTCAGGCAGGGTTGGGGTTAGTGGGGAGGATGGAGTTTTTTCTCTTAACCAGGCTGACTCTCTGTTCAGAAGTCATTCCTCTCAACTGTCTTTTAGAGAAACTAAATCCCTATACCTGCTTCCCTCCCTCTTCCCATTATCCTCACCCCTCTCTTCCTACCTGTACGATCCTCTCTGGTCTGTGCTGGGGCTCCTTGTGGAGTGACCCACTCGTGGGGAGTGGCAGAGATAAGGCCCAACTAGTGAGGAGCCTGAGGTGGAGCCTGGGACCTGGGAACCAATCCTCGGAGGCAAATTTCTCTTAAAGGTAAGACTGAGGACTGGAAGGTTGGGTTTCAGGAGGTTGTATGTTGTCCAGGCAACTGGGAAACATGGAGTTCCTAGGAAGGTGGAATGGGCTAAATCAGCTCATAAGACTTAAAATATCAAGGTCTCAAAGGGTCAGTCTTTCCTTAACCCAAAATGCTAAGTGTAGTTTGAAGAGAACAGGCTTTGGAAGCCAATTCATTATGATTCATTGCCATGTAGACATGGCCTGCAATTTGGAGACTTACAAATTCAGGTGTACACATCTGAGATAATATGTTGTGCTGATACAGAAGAAAAGGACTGACAGTAGCCATGTTGGACAACTTACATCCCCAGGTCCCATCAGCAAAATTACATTAGTAGGCTTAAAACTGAAGATCTAAGCTGGGGATGGTGGCTCATGCCTGTAATCCCAGCATTTTGAGAAGCTGAGGCAGGATTGCTTGAGGCCAGGAGTTCGAAACCAGCCTGGGCAACACAGTCAGACCTCATTTCTACAAAAAATTAAAAACTTAGGCCAGGTGCAGTGGCTCATGTCTGTAATCCCAGCACTTTGGGAAGCCGAGGCAGGAGGATCACCTAAGGTTGGGAGTTCGAGACCAGCCTGACCAACATAGAGAAACCCCGTTTCTACTAAAAATACAAAATTAGCTGGGTGTGGTGGTACATGCCTGTAATCCCAGCTACTCAGGAGGCTTAGGCAGGAGAATCACTTGAACTCAGGAGGCAGAGGTTGCAGTGAGCTGAGATCGTGCCATTGCACTCCAGCCTGGGCAACAAGAGTGAAACTCTGTCTCAAACAAAACAAAACAAAACAAAACAAAAACAACTCAGCCAGGCGTGGTTGTGCACACCTGTAATCTCAGCTACTTGGGAGGCTGAGGCAGGAGAATTGCTTGAGCCTGGGAGGTTGAGGCAGCAGTAAGCCATGATTGCATCTCTGAACTCCAGCCTGGATGACAGAGGGAGACCCTGTCTCAAACAAACAAAACCCCCAAACCACTGAAGATGCTCTTCACCACACTGTTGAATGAGGGAAATAAGTGCAGGAAGAGGTAGTCGAGGGAGTTTCCCACTTCAGAGAAATGAGACGCAGAGGAATGGTGGACCCATGGACTCTAGGGACTGACCTAGTGGCATGCAAGTGTGGAGGAAAGTGCTCAGGTTAGAGATAAGATATGTGAGTTTGAGTCCCAACTGTGGATATGTAAACTGAGGCAAGCCATTTGACTTTGCTCAGACTCAGTTTCCTGATCTTTAAATGTTTGATTTCGTAGCTCTTGAAAAGCCTGGGTTTTAGCTGGGTGTTTACGTGGCTATCTTCTCTCCTAATGACTTAATCTATTGCCACACTTCTCCATTCCTTTGTGTGGTTGATTTGCAGACGTGTTGAGACACTGCTTTGTGAGGCTCCCTGCTGCATAGAGTTGGTTGGGGCTCCCTCTAGTGGACTTGCTTGACCTTCCCCTGAGTTTCCTACATTTTTGCTTTTAAATTATTTACTGGGCAATATTGGGGGTGACTCCCTTTGGGGATACTTCTTAGCGTCCTGCTGGAGCCGGGAGTGCCTGGAAGAATTAACGTGGAGGACAGAGTATGACCAGTGGCCCTCCCTTGTCAGGAGGCAGCCCTCCCTCTCCTTCCACGTCTGTGCTATTCTGGAGCCTTGCCATCTGTCTGCCACTTGGATCTCTGAGCACCATACCAGTTAGAATGAAAATAGCAGAAGCTGGGCATGGTGGCTCACACCTGTAATCCCAGGAGTTTGGGAGGCTAAGGCTGGTGGATCACCTGAGGTTGGGAGTTCAAGACCAGCCTGACCAACATAGATAAACCCCGTCTCTACTAAAAATACAAAATTAGCCTGGCATGGTGGCACATGCCTGTAATTTCAGCTACTCAGGAGGCTGAGGGAGGCTAAGGCTGGTGGATCACCTGAGGTCGGGAGTTCAAGACCAGCCTGAGCAACATGGAGAAACCCCGTCTCTACTAAAAATACAAAATTAGCCTGGCATGGTGGCACATGCCTGTAATTTCAGCTACTCAGGAGGCTGAGGCAAGAGAATTGCTTAAATGTGGGAGGCAGAGGTTGTGGTGAGCCAAGTGCACCATTGCACTCCAGCCTGGGCAACAAGAGCAAAATTCTGTCTCAAAAAAAAAAAAAAAAAAAAGAAACTTCAGGGCTTTTCTCCTTTTGGATTAGGGCACCTGCAGACTCTTTCTTTAGGGTTTTTTGTTTGTTTGTTTTGGGGACAGGGTCTCTCTCTCTCACCCAGGCTGAAGTGCAGTGATCATGGCTCACTACAGCCTCAGCCTCCCCGGGCTCAGGTGATCATCCCACCTCAGCCTCCTGAGTAGCTGGGACTACAGACGCATGCCACCACACCCAGCTAATTTTTGTATTTTTTGTAGAGACAGGGTTTCACCATGTTAGCCAGCATGGTCTCAAACTCCTGGGCTCAAGTGATCCTCTTGTCTTGGCCTCCCAAGGTTCTGGTATTACAGGTGTGAGCCACTGTGCCAGACCATCTTTGTTTAGGTACTTCTCTTCAACTCTGTCACCTTCAGTATTTTTGGTCCATTGCCTATTGTCAGGAGCAGATCTGTAAAAATAGCCACAAGAGGCCGGGCGCAGTGGCTCACACCTGTAATCCCAGCACTTTGGGAGGCCGAGGCAGGTGGATCATGATGTCAGGAGTTCAAGACCAGCCTGGCCAACATGGTGAAGCCCCGTCTCTATTAAAAAGTACAAAAATTAGCCCAGTGTGGTGGCGGGCACCTGTAATCCCAGCTACTGAGGAGGCTGAGGCAGGAGAATCACTTGAACCCAGGAGGCAGAGGTTGCAGTGAGCCAAGATCACACCTCTGCACTCCAGCCTGGCAACGGAGCAAGACTCTGTCTCAAGCAAACAAACAAACAAAACAAAACAAAAAAACAAAAAAAAAAGAAATAGCCACAAGATCTGGAAGTGAAAAGCCCTTCTTCTGGGGAGCGGGTAAATTCAGGCGGAGGCTGGTTCATGCTTGTCACCTTGGTTGGCTGCACAGCACTTCTATGACCGTCCGGACATTTTACAGAGCAAAGAGAGGAGCCAGTCTTGACTTCCCAAGTGCTTACAGCTCCAGTAACTCAGAGTCTCTACAACCCCTTATTGTAACCCAGACATTCCTTTCTATTGAATCCAAGTCTTTAGATAATAACTCTTTCAAGCAATTGTCAATTAAAAAATCTTTGAATCTACCTATGAACTGGAACCCTAACCCTAATTCCTTTGCCCGCTTCCTCACTTCCAGTTGTCCCGCCTTTCTAGACTGAACCAATGTACACCTTGCATATATTGATTGATGTCTTATGTTTTCTTAAAATGTATAAAGCTGGTTGGGTGTGGTGGCTCATGCCTGCAATCCCAGCACTTTGGGAGGCTGAGGTGAGTGGATCACCTGAGGTCATGAGTTCAAGACCAGCCTGGCTAACATGGTGAAACCCCGTCTATACTAAAAACACAAAAAATTGATTGGGCATTGTGGTGGGTGCCTGTAATTCCAGCTACTTGGGAGGCTGAGGCAGGAGAATCACTTGAACCTGGAAGGTGGATGTTGAAGTGAGCCAAGATTGCACCACTGTACTCCGTCCTGGGTGACAAAGTGAGACTCTGTCTCAAAAAAAAAAAATGTATAAAGCCAAATTGTAGCCCATCCTCCTTGGAGACTTGCTCTCAGGATCTCCTGAGACTTGTGTCAAGGGCCATTGGTCACTCATATTTGGCTCAGAATAAATCTCTTCAAATATTTTACAGAATTTGACTCTTTTCTTCGACATGACACTAATGTTAATAAGTTCTGATAACTCACTACCATCAGACCAGCTTCTTCTAATCTTGAGCATGTTTTTCATCTCTTCTCCCTCCACAACCTCCTCCTGTATCGTAATGCAGTGGGGGTTCCTGTCTCTGTCCTCATCCTCCTCATCTAGAAGTCTGTTTGGGAGGTTTATCTTTTTCTTTTTCCTTTTTTTTTTTTTTTGAGATGGAGTTTCGCTCTTGTTGCCCAGGCTGGAGTGCAATGGCGTGATTTCAGCTCATTGCAACCTCTGCCTCCAGGGTTTAAGAGATTCTTCTGCCTCAGCCTGCTCAGTAGTTGGGATTATAGGCATGTGCCACCATGCCCTGCTAATTTTGTATTTTTAGTAGAGACAGGATTTCTCCATGTTGGTCAGGCTGGTCTCAAATTTCTGACCTCAGATGATCCACCTGCCTCACCCTCCCAAAGTGCTGGGATTACAGGCGTGAGCCACCGCACCCAGCCTGTTTGTTTATTTTTTTGAGATAGTCTCACTCTGGAGTGTAGTGGCGAGATCTCAGCTCACTGCAACTTCTGCCTCCCAGGTTCAAGGGATTCTTGTGCCTCAGCCTCCTGAGTAGCTGGGATTACAGGCATGCACCACCACACCCAGCTAATTTTTATATTTTTAGTAGAGATGGGGTTTCACCATCTGGCCAGGCTGGTCTTGAACTCCCGACCTCAGGTAATCAGGCTGCTTTGGTCTCCCAAAGTGTCAGAGGCATGTGAAACAGAGCAACTCCATCTTGAAGAGGAGCTGGGTAAAATGAGGCTGAGAACTACTGGACTGCATTCCAGGATGAGATAGGAGGTTGTCACAAGATATGGGTTATAAAGACCTTGCTGATAAGACAGGTTGCAGTAAAGGAGCTGGCCAAAACCCACCAAAACCAAGATGGCGACGAGAGTGACCTCTGGTCATCCTCACTGCTGCACTCCCACCAGTGCCATGATGGTTTACAAATGCCATGGCAACGTCAGGAAGGTACCCTATATGTCTAGAAAGGGGAGGCATAAATAATCCAACCCTTGTTTAGCATATCATCAAGAAATAACCACCAGATGGGTCACGCCTGTAATCCCAGCACTTTGGGAGGCCGAGGCAGGTGGATCACCTGAGGTCAGGAGTTCGAGACCAGCCTGACCAATATGGTAAAACCCCGTCTCTACTAAAAATACAAAAATTAGCCAGGTGTGGTGGCAGGTGCCTGTAGTCCCAGCTACCTGGGAGGCTGAGACAGGAGAATTGCTTGAACCTGGGAGGAGGTTGCAGTGAGCCGAGATCGTGCCACTGCATTCCAGCCTGGGCGACACAGTGAGACTCTGTCTCAAAAAAATAAATAAAAAATTTCTAGGCTGGGTGTGGTGGCTCACACCTGTAATCCTAACACTTTGGGAGGCCGAGGTGGGTGGATCACCTGAGGTCAGGAGTTCGAGACCAGCCTGGCCAATATGGTGAAACCCCATCTCTAAAAATTAAAAAAAAAAAAATTAAAAAAAAAATTTTGAGGGGGAGGGAGAGGAAAAAAATTTTTTTTTAATTAAAGAGATAACCATAAAAATGGGCATTCAGCAGCACTAGGGGGTGCTCTGTCTATGGAGTCACCATTCTTTTGTTTCATTACTTTCCTAATAAACTTGCTTCCATTTTACTTTATGGAATTATCCTGAATTCTTTCTTGTGCAAGACCCAATAACCCTCTCTTGGGGTCTGGATTGGGACCCCTTTCCTGTAACAAAAGTGCTGGGATTACAGGCATGAGCCATTGCGCCTGGCAAATTTTTGTATTTTTGTATTTTTTTTTTTTGAGACAGAGTCTTGTTCTGTTGCCCAGGCTGGAGTGCAATGGCATGATCTCCACTCACCACAACCTCCGCTTCCTGGGTTCAAGCGATTCTCCTGCCTCAGCCTCCAGAGTAGCTGGGATTACAGGCAAGTGCCACCATGCCCGGCTAATATTTTGTATTTTTAGTAGAGATCGGGTTTCACCATGTTGGCCAGGCTGGTGAAACTCCTGACCTTGAACTCCTGACCTTGTGACCCACCTGCCTTGGCCTCCCAAAGTGCTGGGATTATAGGCATGAGCCATCGCGCCTGGCCAAATTTTTGTATTTTTTATAGAGACAGGATTTCTCCATGTTGCCCAGCCTGGTCTCAAATTCCTGGGCTCAAGCAATCCATCTGCCTTGGCCTCCCAAAGTGCTGGCACTACAGGCAGGAGCTACCTTGCTTGGTCTGGGAGCTTTTTTTCCATGGAATAATTAGTGCCCCCATTATACTTGTAGACATAAAGGAAAAAAACTGGGGCAAACTTAAGTAGACAATTTACTTGGGCCAAGTTTGAGGTCTACAATCCAGGAGCATAGATTCAAGTTGCCCTGGACAACATGGTCAGATTAGTAGCAGTTACAAGTGTATTTTTAAAGGAAAAAAAAGAGGCCAGGTGTGGTAGCTCATGCCTGTAATCTTAGCACTTTGGGAGGCCCAGGTAGGAGGATTGCTTGAGGCCCAGGAGTTCAAGACCAGCCTGGGCAGCCTGAGACCACTACCACCCCACCAAAAATAAATAAATAAATAAATAAAGGAAAAGAAGATTGGGTGTGGTGGCTCACGCCTGTAATCCAAGCACTTTGCAGGCCAAGGCGGGCGGATCACCTGAGGTCCAGAGTTCAAGACCAGCCTGACCAACATGGTGAAACCCCGTCTTTTAAAAAAATAAATGAATAAAATAAAATTAAAAAAAGAAAAAGAGTTGGTTCCTAAACTTTTTGCCAATAATTTACATTAACATAGTGTAAAGGTATTTGATTGGCTGTACATTGGTCTTTGTGTCACAGATTCCAGAAACATTAAGATAATGGGTGAGGCAGCAAGTCAGGGACCAAATGCCTTTAAACCATTGCCCCCAGGCATGTGTCGGGAGATTGTGACTGAGTCCCATGTTCTCATCTCTCTGGACCTGATAATTGCACATACCTCCCATAGTTCAGACGGCTTTGAGCTATTTTTCTTTTCTCATGCTGATGCATAGAATGACATTAGAATAAAGACTGCAGAATGCAAGCAACTATACCTCAGAAGAGAATGTACTTTACAAATACGTTCAGTCAATGGACTTACTGGTTTTTTTTTTTTTTGAGACAGAGTCTTGATCCGTCACCAGGGGCCAGGCTGGAGTGCAGTGGCGCAATCTCGGCTCACTGCAATCTCCGCCTACCGGGTTCAAGCCATTCTCCTGCCTCAGCCTCCCGAGTAGCTGGGACTACAGGTGCACGCCACCACGCCCAGCTAATTTTTTTGTATTTTTAGTAGAGACGGGGTTTCACCATGTTGGCCAGGGTGGTCTTGATCTCTTGACCTTGTGATCCGCCCACCTCGGCCTCCCAAAGTGCTGGGATTACAGGTATGAGCCACCATACCCGGCCACCTTTTTGTTCTGTTTTTTTTTGAGACCAAGTCTTGCTCTGTTGCCCAGGCTACAGTGCAGTAGTGCCATCTCAGCTCACTGCAACCTTTGGCTCCCGGGTTCAGGACTTTCTCCTGTCATAGCCTCCCGAGTAGCTAGGATTATAGGCGCCCACCACCATCCCCGGCTAATTTTTCTATTTTTAGTAGAGACGGGGTTTCACCATGTTCGCCAGGCTGGTCTCTAACTCCTGACCTCAGGTGATCCACTTGCCTAAGCCTCCCAAAGTGCTGGGATTACAGGTGTGAGTCATCCTGCCCAGCCCAGTCAACGGACTTTTAGGTGCAGCATGAGGATGTGGTTTGGGGTGAAGGCAAAGTGGAATAAGAAAAAGGCAAGAACCAAAAATTGGCTTCCCTTGGGCAAAGAGGATCTAGGGTCCTGTTGGTGCAGCTTATGGCTTGTCCCTATGTGTACAGTTCTCAAATTATGATTTTTTTAAAAGTTATTATTTTTTCTTTTGAGATGGAGTCTCACTTTATCATCTGCGCTGGAGTGCAATGGCGTAATCCCAGCTCACTGCAACCTCCGCCTCCCAGGTTCAAGCGATTCTCCTGCCTCAGCCTCCCGAGTAGCTGGGATTACAGGAGCTTGCCACTACGCCCAGCTTTTTTTTTTATATTTTATTTTTAGTACAGACAGGGTTTCACAATGTTGGCCAGGCTGATCTCGAACTCCTGACCTCGTGATTCACCCGCCTCTGCCTCCTAAACTGTTGGGATTACAGTCATGAGCCACTGTGCCTGCCAAAAGTTATTCTTTAAATAGATAATATAGGCATGTGGCTTAAAATAAAACCTCAAAAGGCACAAAAAGATTTGTCTCATTTTAAATTAAAAAATACTGTATCAGCATCAAATAATTAAACATTTTTTTGTTTGAGTATAAAAAAAAGAAAAAGAAAGAAAGAAGAAGGAGGCCGCAACATTACATGATGTGATGAAGGATGAACCAGCTCTAGCATAACCCAGAATGGGAATGACACTGTGATCAACAGTCCAATTCCCTCTCATGTACATTTTCTAAAACAAGCCAAATAAAAATTGTGGCTGGGCGTGGTGGCTCATGCCTGTAATTCTAGCACTGTAATTGGAGGCCAAGGCAGGTGGATTGCATGAGCTCACGATTTCGAGACTATCCTGGGATCAAGCGATTCTCCTGCCTCAGCCTCCCGAGTAGCTGAGATTATAGACACCTGCCACAATGGCCAGCTAATTTTTGCATTTTTAGTAGAGATGGGGTTTCGCCATGTTGGCCAGGCTAGTCTTGAGCTCCTGACCTCAGGTGATCCGCCTGCCTCGGTCTCCTAAAGTGCTGGGATTACAGGCATGAGCTACCGCTTCTGGCCGAATGGATTGGATTTTAAAGCACACTTCAGGCCTAGGGAATACTCTGAGTATGGTGATGAAAAAAGAAAGAATTGCCTGAGTATGGTGGCTCACACCTGTTATCCACCTTTGGGAGGTGGAGGTGGGCGGATCACCTGAAGTCAGGAGTTCGAGACCAGCCTGGCCAACATGGTGAAATTTTGTCTTTATTAAAAATACAAAAATTAGCCAGGTGCGGTGGTGGGCGCCTGTAATGCCAGCCACTTGGGAGGCTGAGGCAGGAGAATCACTTGAACCCTGGAGGCGGAGGTTGCAGTGAGCCAAGATGGCACCACTGCATTCTGGACTGGGCGACAGAGAGAGACTCTGTCTCAAAAAAAAAAAAAAAGAAATAATTGTATTTGATGACTTGGTGAGACAGCTAGCATAGGATATGTGTATCAGGGAGTAGTATAAAACCACAAGGTTGTTTAGTTTGGAGTCCGAGCAACTTGGTTGTCAATTTTATCCCAGAGGCAGTGGGAAGTGTTTAGTTTTTTTGTGATATGTCTTACTATACTTTAGGAAGCCTTATGGTGGCAGGATGAATTGAATGCGGAGGAAAAGGTTTCAATAGTCCAGGCAAAAGAAAAGGAGGACCTGCAACTAGGGGTTGACACTAAGGATGGAGCTTTGCCTAGATTTTCCCTTCATAGATTCTTCTCTTTCTGGATGGAAACTGATAAAAGGAAATTCTTCTGATAGTAAATAATAATGTTGACTCCAAAATCAATCCTAGATAAAGGCGATTAAATGGCAACCCCAGGATGTCTGGCTGAATGGTCCCTGCGTTCAAAGATATTTTCCCCTTTACAGGAGCACCTGATAAACTTAACTCCCTCATCCGTCAAGGGTTTTGTGGAAGAGGCTGGAGGGGGATGGAAGGCGGAACTGATACTGATACACCTGGGTCTGCAAACTCCCAAAACCGAGGCTCAGAATTAGTAAATTAGGGCAGGGCACTTCCTTCTTTGGAAGGGAAGTTCCTATTTTCAAAGTTCTTCCAACGGAACTGTTACATTAGAGAAGCATAATTAACCGAGAAGTGGAAGTGACCAGGAACAGCATTTCTATTCCCTGGGCGGAGAGAGAACCCCCTCAGGCAGAGCCAGCAGCAGCTTTAGCTTTAGCGGGAGGTGGTGAACTGTGGTGCAATGCTCTGAGTAGGAAAATCTTAAGTACATGTTTGAGATTCAATTCCCAGAAACGTAATTAGTCTTCATGAGCTAAAAAAAAAAAAAAAAAAAAAAGGGAAGTGCTTTGTTTTCAACAGGTCAAAGGGCCTGGAAGAAGAGCTACTGGCTTGAGTGTCTCAAGCCTTTCTGGGGCCTAATGCGGCTGGAACAGGCCGCAGCATTCACATTCTTGTCCTTGGTCGCGTCTTAATAAAGAATTGAAAATAACAAGGGGTGGAGAAATAACTTTCCTTTTTCTCCTACCATCCTCCCACAGTGTAAATAAGCAAATAACTCTAAGCTCGATTTCCTCATTTGTCAGGCGTGGGGAAACACTTGACATCAAGACTCATTCCATGGCCACCTGTCTTAATTTAAACATTCCCATGACCCACCCCAGGAGCGCCAACCTCCGGCTCACAAGGAGCATGGAAGTTTCGGCTTCTGGCTACTGCGCAGGCTCCACCTTGGACCTCCCTGCGCTTGTTTCCCCGCTTCTCCAGCAGAGGGCGCAGACACGAAGGTTCCGCCGGCCCCGCCCCAGCCTGGCCCCGCCCCGCCCCGCCGCGCCCCGCCCCGCCGCGCCCCGCCCCAGGCGTAGGGGCCGGGGAGACCGGCGCGGAAACCTGGCGGCTGCTTTCCAGGAGCTGTAGGCACGCGGGCTGCTCCGAGCGGGTGGCCCGGGTGGCGCCTCTGTCCAGTCCGGCCAGGACCCGCCGCTTTCCCGAGCTCGCTAGTCAGCCAGTCCACCTCCGGCACGCGCCCCGCCCGTCCCGGGCTCGCGCGCTCTGAAGGGGCGCGCCCCGCGCTCTCCCGGCGCCGCCCACTCCCCTCCCCGCGGCTGCTCCTCCCTCCGCCCGGATAGCCGGCGGCGGCGGCGGCGGCGGCGGCCGGGAGAGGCTCCTCCTTCACTCCCTGCTTCTCTCCCTCGCTCGCAGTCGAGCCGACCGGCGCACCCGCCTGGGCTCCGAACCTGCCCAAGCCATGGCCGGCAACGTGAAGAAGAGCTCTGGGGCCGGGGGCGGCGGCGGCTCGGGGGGCTCGGGCTCAGGCGGCCTGATTGGGCTCATGAAGGACGCCTTCCAGCCGCACCACCACCACCACCACCACCACCACCACCTCAGCCCCCACCCGCCGGGGACCGTGGACAAGAAGATGGTGGAGAAGTGCTGGAAGCTCATGGACAAGGTGAAAGGCCTGCGGAGCGCCCGCGGGAGCTGGGTGGGCGTGGGCGGAGGGCCGCGGGGAGGAGAAGAAGCGGACAGAGGAAGCGGGGGAGGGGACGGGTCTGGTGCAGCCGGGGAGGCGCGGAGCCGGGGTGACCGGCCGGGGGCCTGGGGCCGGGGGGCTTGGGGGCGGGGACAAGGCCGGGAGGGTGGAGGGCGGCGCAGGGGAGGGGCTGCCGTTGGGAGTCAGGGGACGCTGGGGTGTCGCGTTTGGGGTAGCCAGACAAAGATAGGATGGGGGCTGGGGCGAAGGTTAACTGGGAAGCCACTGGGGCGGAAGTATAATAGGGGGGTGCAGAGTTTGGGGCTCTGTGCAGGGTGTAGGGATGTAGGTCACGGAATTGGCCCGGGAGGTTAGGACGGAGGGGCTGAGGAAGAGTTTGATTCACCGGCTGGGGCTCTTGGCTGGGTGAGATCTGACTAGGGAATTAGGTTCATGGGCTCTGATTGAGGAACCTGGGGTCAGGACAACTCCGGAGGGACAACTCACCAGAGCTGTGCTCTGGGTAAGCATATAGTTCTTTCTCATTGAGATATAACACGAAGATAAAAGACAGGGATGTTTAAGTTGGGCAAGGAAAGAACTTTCCTCCACATCTAGCGCCGGCTCAAGTTTTTTGTTACCCTCAGAAACACTGGATGTGATCCGTTGCTGGTGCTGAGATATGCACTGATTAAACCACAAGTTCTGGTTAGAACTATTATCTTCTGAAAGATGGACTGGCAGAGCCTGTTAAGCAGCAGCACATTCTGACTTCTTAACTTCCTCCCTACTACACACACCGCTTGAGCTGGGTTCTTTTTTTTCTGGTAACGGTCCTGATTCCGTGTTACAGGTTCTGACTAACTTGTTTGATGAGCTTCTTTGATTACCTTTTTTTTTTTTTTTTTTTTTTTTGCCAAGTGCGAACAAAAATAACTCCTTTAAATTTAGCCACTAAGTTTGTCATTTGGGAGAATTTTACTTCCTTGTAGTTGTGTCTGTATAATGAAATGTAGTTAGTCCCAAGTACTTAAGTGTTTAAGCAGTCAATCACTTTGTTAGCGGGACTTCAGTACGTTTTCTTGGTATTTTTCATATTAATTAATTACTTTGGCAAGATTCATATTGCGTATGAAAAGTGATGAGAAGCATCTGGCACGTTATAACAGAATGGTGTTATTTCCTCCAGGGTAAAATTTGGTTTTCTTTGGTTCCTCTCTGGGCCTCGGTTCCTCTTTGTGAAGTTCTTCATGGGTTGTTTTGGACTAGAAACCGCTAATAAAATGATTATTAAGTACTTAGCCAATGTGATGTGCAATTTAAATGCTTAATAAGTCCTGTGTGTGAATTAAAACTCCTGTAGTGCATGCCAGTGATGTCAAAGCCACTTTTTTTAGGGCTGGTTTTTCTCATGTTAAATAATTGGCATTGTTATTAATGACGCAAGTATTTGTGCGTTGATTATATTAGTGGTGTAATTCTGATTTTATTATTAGAAATCGTAATAAAATCCTTACCCAAAGTTAGGTGTGTAAAAGAAACTTTAAATATATTGACTCCTTTAAAAAACACTTAGAAGGTATTCAAATTCCAAAGTTTGTTAGTTTGCATTTTAGGGATTTATCGTTAAGGTCTAAAAAGTTTCCTCTGGCATAGAAAAAAATACTTTTTAAATTAGTGCCTCATCAGACATGTGGGTGCAGTACAATTAAAACTGTATTGATTAGTGGCCTCTGCTTAAGAATAATCTCTTTATTAAAGAGTTTCTGTATTCTGTATTCTTATTAAAGAGTAAGAGTATTCTGTATTTTTACTTCTTTTTTTTTTAATTTACTATAGGAAATACAGCACCTATGCAAAAGGAGTATTCTGTATTCTTAAAGTGTTTCTGTAAATGCAGAGTAGGTTATAGATAGTTCTATTCTACAAGGTAGCCCACATAAAATCCTTTACGTCTTCATCTCCTTCATCTATTTAAAGTATGTGTATTGAATTTTGATTTATTCTGCAGAATGTTTAAATATTTGGGAAGAATAAAGAGGACTCAAAGTTTGAATTCAAATTGCTTTTCAGGTTTGATAGTTTCAAGGAAAGTAGGCTTCTAGCTTTTCCCTTCCAGCATGGGGAGAGGGATGTTTTGTTCTTGTGTTCCTTGCCTTGGAAGATGATTTTAGTACTGTCTGTTCCCCCATAGCACATATTTCTAGTTATTCTGAAAACTTACCACTTTCTGATGTGTTAGTTGGATAGATTTATACTGCTTTCCAGATTTTCTGAATACCTCTGTGATGTTACTAGATTGCACCATCTCTTTTACCCTTGATGTTTTGAGCATAAGGCATCTTCTTTTTTCACTTTATTTTTATTCTTGAAATGTGTCACCACACCTTGACTTCATATGCTACAAGTGGTGAAGAACTTACTGTTAAATCCACAGATGGCCCACATATTTTAAAAAAAAATTCTGGGCTGGGTGCAGTGGCTCAAGCCTGTAATCTCAGCATTTTGGGAGGCGGAGGTATGTGGATCACTTGAGGTTAGGAGCTCAAGACCAGCCTGGCCAACATGGTGAAACCCTGCCTCTACTAAAAAATACAAAAATTTGTGGTGACAGACGCTTGTAATACCAGCTACCTGGGAGGCTGAGGCAGGAGAATCAGTGACACCTGGGGTGGAGGTTGCAGTGAGCCGAGATCATGCCACTGTACTCCAGCCTGGGTGACAGAGCAAGACTCTGTCTCAGAAAAAAAAAAAATTAGAGACAGGGTCTTATTCTGTTACCCAGGCTAGTCTCAAACTCCTGGGCTCAAGTAATCCTCCCACCTCAGCCTTCCAAAGTGTTGGGATTACAGGTGTGAACCACTGTGCCCAGACAAAAAGTATTTTTAATAGATAATATTTCCTTCCTTCTAATTTTTCCTGCCTTACCCTATCCACCTTGCCTGCCCTGAGCCTCCTAAAAGCACCTTAGTTAACTGCCTATATTTTGGAAGTGAGATGCACTTAGAATTTGCAAATTAGTATATAGCATTTAATTGGAGTACAACTTCCTTCTTCTTGCCTTCCTGTGTTTGTATACCCAAGCATAGTGGTAGGTATTAAGTCAATCCAGGATATTGCATTACAAATGATATATAAGTGATGTGACTATAGGTGAAATATGTCCAAAGTGTTGAGGATCTCTTAAGTTTAAACATCTTTCTTCTTTGTGTGAAATGTGTCAATATTTTTTCTGTATTTATATTAACTCCTCAAGATTGTAAACTCCTTGCGGGTAGCACCTGTAACCTGCTTATCTCCTGCAGTATCCAGTCATGGAGCTTTCCATAATAGTAGGTACTTTATAAGTTTTTTGGTTTTGTTTTTATTTTTTAATGTATTTGTTTATTTATTTTTAGTACACTTGGAAGAGGGCCAAGCAGGTGACTTGAGACCAAGTGCCTATTTTTATTTTTATTTATTTTTTACTTAAGAGACAGAGTCATGCTCTGATGCCCAGGCTGAAGTGCAGTGTCACAGTCATAGCTCACTGCATCCTTAAGCTCTTGGGCTCAAGCCATCCTCTCACCTTGGCCTTCCAAAGTGTGGGGATTATAGTCATGAGCCACTGCACCCAGCTAGTATTTTAGTATTTGGCTTTGTGTGTCCCCAAGGAATAATTGCATGGAAAAGGTATAGAGGGGGGGATCTATCTTTTTTTTTTTTTTTGAGACAGAGTCTTGCTCTGTAGCCCAGGCTGGAGTACTATGGCGTGCTATTGGCCCACTGCAACCTCCACCTCCCAGGTTCAAGCAATTCTCCTGCCTCAGCCTCCTGAGTAGCTGGGACTACAGGCACACACCACCACACCTGGCTAATTTTTCTGTTTTTAGTAGAGACGAGTTTTCATCATGTTGACCAGGCTGGTCTTGAACTCCTGACCTCGTGATCCCCCCCGCCGCCTTGGCTTCCCAAAGTTCTGGGATTACACGTGTGAGCCACTGCGCCCGGCCCATCTTTTTTTTTTTTTTTTTTTTTTTAATTTTTATTTTTTAAAGATGAGGTTTCACCATATTGGACAGACTGGTCTCGAACTTCTGACCTCAGGTAATCCGCCCGCCTCAGCCTCCCAAAGTGCTGGAATTGCAGGTGTGAGCCACCGCGCCCGGCATATTTTTGTTTTTTATGTGGATCTAGAACTGATGCTCAGACTATGTCAAGTGATTTCTTATAAACCAGTACTTCTCAGATTTTTATCATGAATTGAGATCATTTCAGGGGATCTTGTTAAAATATTGACTTTGAATAGGTCTGGAGTAGGGCCTGAGAAAGTTTGCATTCCTAACCAGCTCCCAGGAGATGTCATTCAGCAGGCCTAGGTATCAGACTTGATATACAAGGCAGTATGCCACAGTTGCTTTTATTTTAGATAAGCTTGGCTGATTTTTTTTTTTTTTAAGAGAAATGGCAGTTGGGCATCTTATTTAAGATATTGACTGTGATCTTCAATTATGAAGGTAATACTTTGAAATATAAATTTTTGGCTGGATGTGGTGGCTCACACTTCGTACTTTGAGAAGCCAAGGCAGGAAGATTGCTTGAAGTTAAGAGTTCAAGACCAGCCTAGTCAATATAGTTAGAACCCCATCTCTACAAAAATAAATAAATTAATTGGACATGAGGGTGAGTTCCATTAGTTCCAGTTACTCCAGAGGCTGAGGTGGGAGGATCACCCAGGAGTTTGAGGCTGCAGCGAGCTATGATCCTGCTCCTGCGCATCAGCCTGGGCAACAGAGCGAGACTCTGTCTCTAAATAAAGGAAAGGAAAAAGGAAAATAAGCAGTTGATTCTTAGTTACCTCAAGTGAAAATTATGTTGACACCTTTCCACTGTCACACTTAACATAAATGTAGTAGTTACTGGGGAGTTAAAGATGACCCGGCACTCACACTTACAATTTGTGCAATACAACTGAAGGTATGTAGAGGGCTCTGGGAACCTTCTATTGCCATAGACCCTATGAAGCTCATGAGGCAAACCATTAATCTCTGAGGAGACAAAAAAATAGGAATGGGGAGGAACTTTAGACTAAACAGGCTCTTCTGTAATACCCTCATCCACATTTGTGTCTTTTTTTGTTTTTGAGACAGAGTCTTGCTCTGTCTCCAGGCAGGTGTATAGTGGCTTAATCATGGCTCATTGCAACCTCTGCCTTCCTGGTTCAAGCAATTCTCCTGCCTCAGCCTCCCGAGTAGCTGAGACTATAGGTGGCATGCCACCACGCCCAGCTAATTTTTGTATTTTTAGTTTCACCATGATGGCCAGGATGGTCTCGATTTCTTGACCCTGTGATCTACCCACCTCGGCCTCCCAAAGTGCTGGGATTACAGGCGTGAGCCACCGTGCCTGGTGTCTTAATTAGTGTATGGCATCTAAAAGTGATACTAAAACATTTACAGTAATCCTTTCTATCCATAGTTTCACTTCCTGCAGTTTCAGTTACCTGTGGTCTGAAAATATTAAATGGAAAATTCCAGAAATAAACACTTCAGAAGTTTTAAATTATATGCTGTTCTGAGTAACGAGAGGAAATCTTGCAATCTTGCGCTGTTCTTGTCCTGAGCACACGCTTTGTGCAGCTTGGATACATACTGTGGATATAGTAGTGTATCCACACTGTCTACACTACCCACTAGTTAGTCACTTAGTAGCCATCTTGATTCTCAGATCAACTATTGTGGTCTTGCAGTGCTTGTATTTGAGTCACCTTTATTTTACTTAGTGACCCCCAAAGCATGAGAGTAATAATTTTGGCATTTTAGATATCCAAAGAAAAGCCAGAAAGTGCCTCATTTAAGTGAACAGGTGAAGGTTCTTTTTTTTTTTTTTTTTAAAGACAGGGTTTCACCATGTTGGTCAGGCTGGTCTTGAACTACTGACCTCAGGTGATCTGCCTGCCTTGGCCTCCAAAGTGCTTGGATTACAGGCATGAGCCACCATGCCCGGCCACAGGTGAAGGTTCTTAAGAAAAAATCGTATGCTGAGGTTGCTAAAATGTATAGTAAGAATGAATCTTCTCATGAATTTGTGAAGAAGGGACCAGGCTCAGTGGCTCATGCCTGTAATCCCAGAACTTTAGGAGACCAAGGTGGGTGCATCATTTGTGTCCAGGAGTTTGAGACCAGCCTGGGCACATGTGAAACCCTGTCTCTATTAAAAAAAAATAATTTTGGAGAAAAAAATCAAATCTTCAAGATATCAGTCAAAAAAATAATTTTGAAGAAGGAAAATGAAATCTATACTAGAGCTAGGCATGGTAGCTCACACCTGTAATCTCAGCACTTCGGGAGGCCTAGGCAGGTGGATCACTTGAGGTCAGGAGTCGGAGACCAACCTGGCCAACATGGTGAAACCTTACCTCTACCAAAAAATACAAATTAACTGGGTGTGGTGGTAGGCTCCTGTAATCCCATCTGCTTGGGAGGCTAAGGCAGGAGAATTGCTTGAACCCGGGAGGCAGAGGTGGCAGTGAACTAAGATCGTGTCGCTGCACTCCAGCCTGGGCACAGAGTGAGACTCTGTCTCAAAAAAAAAGGCCTGGCATGGTGGCTCACGCCTATAATCCCAGCACTTTGGGAGGCCGAGGAAGGTGGATCACAGGGTCAAGAGATCGAGACCACCCTGGCCAACATGGTGAAACTTTGTCTTTACTAAAAATGTAAAAATTAGCTGGGTGTGGTGGCACATGCCTGTAATCCCAGCTACTCAGGAGGCTGAGGCAGGAGAATTGCTTGAACCCAGGAGGCAGAAGTTGCAGTGAGCCAAGATCGTGCCACTGAATTCCAGCCTGGAAACAGAGTAAGACTCCGTCTCAAAAAAACAAATATAAATAAAAAAGAAATTATACTAGGCTAGCTGTCATACTTCATGGCCCTGGTATATGATAAATGCTTAGTTAAGATGGAAAAGGTGTTAAATTTGTGGATGGAAAACATGCACAGAAACGTGCTCTGGTTGACGCAATTGGGTTTGGTACTATCCTTGGTTTGAGGCAATCACTGAGGTCTTGGAATGCATCCTCCTAAGATAAAGGGGGACTGCTGTAATCTCTAGTTTATGTTAAGTATTTGGTTTGAAGTTGCATCAATAACTCCGGATGAGGAACCCTTTTTGCCTTTTAAAAGTAGAACTGGCTGGGTTCAGTGGCTCATGCCTGTAATCCCAGCACTTTGAGAGGCCATGGTAGGAGGATCACTTGAGGCCAGGAGTTTAAGACCAGCCTGGACAACATAGCAAGACCCCTTTTCTAAAAAAAAATTAGCCAGGGGTGGCACATGCCTGTAGTCCCAGCTACTGGAGTGGCTGAGGGAGGAGCATCACTTGAGCCTAGGAGATCAAGGCTGAAGTGATCTGTGATGGCGCCACTGCACTCCAATGTGGGGGACAGAGTAAGACCCTGTCTCAAAAACGTAAAAATAAAAGCGAAGTCAAGAGATCGAGACCATCCTGTCCAACACGGAGAAACCCCGTCTCTATAAAAAAAAAACAAACTGCATGGTTAAGGTGTCAGAACATATGTTGTATTGAATATATTTTTCTGCAGTTGATGTGGTAAGAATAATGAGATTGGTAATGAATTATAAGTGGCATGGTATTTTTAATAAATGCTGTTGGGTGGTATTTGAGAAATGTTATGTGGTCATTACAATTCAAGAGCCTGGATGGAGTTTTGAGAACTCAAAAATTGAGAATAGTAATTACAAGTAAAAGGTGGTTTTCAAATTATTGTCTGGTGATGGGGCTGTTATCTAGTGATGACACTTTTTTTTTTTTCCTACAGTCAGTTGACTTTATGTTTTTTATTTTATTGTATTTTAATTTTTTTAGAGACAGGGTTTTCACCAGATTGGCCAGGCTGATCTCGAACTCCTGATCTACCTAGGTGATCTACCCGCCTCGGCCTCCCAAAGTGCTGGAATCACAGGCGTGAGCCACCGCGCTCAGCCAACTTTATGTTTTTAAAAAAAACTACAGGTAGAGGCCGGGCACAGTGGCTCATACCTGTAATCCCAGCACTTTGGGAGGCTGAGGTGAGTGGATCACCTGAGGTCGGGAGTTTGAAACCAGCCTGACCAACATGGAGAAACCCCAACTCTACTAAAAGTACTATATTAGCAAGGCGTGGTGGTGCATGCCTGTAATCCCAGCTACTCAGGAGGCTGAGGCAGGAGTGGCTTGAACTCGGGAGGTGGAGGTTGCGGTGAGCTGAGATTGCGCCTTTGCGCTCCAGCCTCGGCAACAAGAGCAAAAAAACTCTTGTCTCAAAAAAAAAGTACAAAAAAGTATATATATAGGTGGCCGGATGTGGTGGCTTAAGCCTGTAATCCCAGCACTTTGGGAGGCTGGGGTGGGAGGATCACTTGAGGCTGAGTTTGAGACAAGATTGGCCAACATGGCAAAACCCTGTTTCTACTAAAAATACAAAAATTAGCGGGTGTGGTGTCGCATACCTGTAGTCTCAGCTACTGGAGAGACTGAGGCAGAGAGTCGCTTGAACCTGGGAGGTGGAGGCTGCAGTGAGCTGACGTTGCACCACTGAGAGCGAGACTCCACCTCAAAAAAAAAAAAAAAGTGTAGGTTTCTGGCCAGGCACAGTGGCACATGCCTGTAATGCCAGCACTTTGTGAGGTTGAGGTGGGCGGATTGCTTGAGCTTAGGAGTTCAAGACCAGTCTAGGCAACATAGTGAGACCCCACCTCTGTTTTTATTTTAAAATTAAACAAAAACAAAAAAGGATAGTTTTCTGATTGTCTTAGAAAAACAGTCACGAGTCTTTGTTTAAAAAAGCTTCACTTCACGCCTGTAATCCCAGCACTTTGGGAGGCCGAGGCGGGCGGATCACTTGAGGTCGGTAGTTCGAGACCAGACTGACCAACGTGGTGAAACCCTGTCTTTAAAAAAAAAAAAAAAAAGGTATTTATACTTGTTAAATCTCTTCAAGTTTCTGAGGTAGAGTTTTTAAATTTTGAAGCTTTAAGAGACTTTAGAAATGATCTCTTTCCTTTACAGAGACAGAAATTGAGACCCAGAGGGGCAAATAACTTGCTTGATGTTGTATAGCCAGTTAATGTCATTCACTAGACTAGATCCCAGGTCTCTGTACTTGTATGCTGGTATCCTCCTCTCCTTTTGACAGGGGGTTAATATTCATCCATTTAAATTGTAATGACATTTTACATGTATAGCTCCACTTTTTGAATACTTGTTTTCGTAGCATAAAACTATTCATTTTTCAACATGTGAAAACATTGAAATGAAAATGAAAAATGCTTCTATTAATAAGTTGGAGTCTTTAGAGTTAAAAAATATTTAAGTTATTTTAGTCTTCTATGCTTATAAATTCCTTAGTCTTAGAAAAGATTCTGTATCCACAACAGCGTTAGGCTTAGGCATTGTTCTCGATAACTTTTTGCTTTTTAAAAGTTTAGCAATTGTCAAGCATAGTTTTATTTCTCTTCATTGTGATCATAACACTTCCCGAATTTTTTCTATTGACCATTGAGTCTTGGCAGAAGCAAAGGGTGGAGCTAGGACAGTGAGATAGCTATTATGAATGGAGTGCATGGCAGCTGTACAAGGATACTGTTGGTTTCCCAGAGCTAAGCACGTTTCTTTTTAACATAGTTCTGAGTGATGCTGTAAATGTACAGGCAGAAGTAAACAAAAGGGAGCCATTTTTGCTACTGCAGGATTTGGAATGCAAAATAAAGTTGGCCAAATGGAGAAGAGACTAAGCAGGAAAATATTTTTATCTTTCAGAAATTTTTTGGTGAATTTTTTTTAAGCTTGGGGTTCACTTTTGTGCTTTGAAGGCTGTGACTGCCAATGTAAAATTCACTAAATAATATAGGCAGATTTTTTTTTTTGATGTTTGTTAACTGTTGAATTAGTCATACAGGGCCTATGGGGAGACTTTTTTTTTTTTTTTTTTAAGAGGTTATACGTATTAAGGACTTTTTTTCTTTCTAAAGGATATTAATATCAAGAGCATGGGCCAGGCATGGTGGCTCTTGCCTGTATATAATCCAGCATTTTGGGAGGCCAGGAGGTAGGATCACTTGAGGCCAGGAATTCAAGACCAGCCGTGGTAACATAGTGAGGCCCTATCACTACAAAAAAATAGTTTAAAAAAATTGTCCAGGTGTGGTGGTGTGTACCTGTAGTCCCAGCTACGTGGGAGGCCTAGGTGGGAATGTCTCTTGAGTCCAGGAGTTCAAAGCTGCGTTTGAGGTATGGTCACGCCACTGTGCTCCAGCCTGGGTGACAGAGCAAACCAACCCATACCCCTGTGTGATCTCTGTGATGTGATCTCTGCTCACTGCAACCTCCGCCTCCTAGGTTCAAGCGATTTCTCCTGCCTCAGCTTCCCGAGTAGCTGAGATTACAGGCTGCCATCACCATGCCCAGCTAATTTTTTTTTTTTTTTGTCTTTTTAGTAGAGATGAGGGTTTCACCATGTTGGCCAGGCTGGTCTCATACTCCTGACTTATGATTCGTCCACCTTGGCCTCCCAAAGAGCTGGAATTACAGGCAGGAGCCACTGTGCCTGGCCTATGTTTTGTTTTTGTTTTGAGACAGGGTCTCATTCTGTCGTACAGGCTGGAATGCAGTGATGCAACCTTGGTTCACTGCAGCCTCAACCTCCCAGGCTCAAGTGATCTTCCTACCTCAGCATCCCAAGTAGTTGGGACTACAGGCATGTGCTATCATATCCAGCTAATTTTTGGTATTTTTTGTAGAGGTGGGGTTTCACCATGTTGTTCCGGCTAGTCTTGAACTCCTGGGCTCAAGTGATCGGCCCACCTCAGCCTCAGCCTCCCATAGTTCTGGGATTACAGATGTAAGACACCGTATCTGGCCAGTATAAATTTTTTTTTTTTTGGCACTGTCACCCAGGCTGGAGTGCAGTGGCGTGTCTCGGCTCACTGCAGCCTCCTCCTTTCAGGTTCAAGCAGTTCTTCTGCCTCAGCCTCCCAAGCTGGGACTACAGGTGTGTGCTACCATGCCTGGCTAATTTTTGCATTTTTAGTAGAGATGGGGTTTCACCATGTTGACCAGGATGGTTTTGAACTCCTGACCTCAACTAATCTGCCCACCATGGCCTCTCAAAGTGCTGGGATTACAGGCATGAGCCACTGTGCCTTGCCTGAAGCAAGACATTTTGATGTGACTATTTGATTCAATCTGGTCAAAATACTAAAACATTATTTAGTTCTTTTAAAATTTAATTGAAAACTTAAAAACTTATAGATTAGGCTTCAGCATAATGTCTCTTTGGTGACTTGTTTGCCTGTTCTGTAAATCTTCTCTGAAAATATTCATGCATCCGATGTTTTTGTTGATTCAGCTTGTCTTTATTTGCTAGGCTTATATATGGGTCTATTAGCTGGGTGTGGTGGCATGTGCTTATAATCCCAGCTATTCATTCAGGTGGCTGAGGTGGTAGGGTAGCTTGAATCCAGGAGTTCAAGGGTTGCAGTGAGCTATGATTGAGCCACTGTATTCCAGCCTGAGTGACAGAGCAAGATCCTTTCTCAAAAAACAACAAAAAAATGAAAACTTAAGAAAACAAGAGTTCAAGCAATGGTATATAGAGAATGACGTATGTAGTCTTACGATTTTCATATTGTCTTATCATTTGAAGAGTTCTTTTTTGTTTTTTTTTTGAGTCAGAATTTTGCTATTGCCCAGACTGGAGTGCAGTGGTACAATCTCAGCTCACTGCAACCTTCACCTCTGGGGTTCAGGTGATTCTCCTGCTTCAGCCTCCCAAGTAGCTAGGATTACAGGAGTATGCCACCATGCCTGGCTAAGTTTGGAAGAGTTCTTGATCATTACTCATTAAATGGGAATTTATCCTGGGGAAATAATCTGATGTATAGAAGAATGAAATGCCCAAGCATATTCATCACTGTGATTTTGCAGCAATAAAGACTTTAAAACAACATAAATGTTAAAACAAAGCTGGAAGGGGGAGGTGGGGAGGTGGTTAAGATAGGTTATTGTTTATCCAGAGACTAGAATTATTTAAATATCTCAAAAAAGTTTATAATGAGCTTTTAGTGACACAAGAAAATAGGTATTTTAGTGAAACAAAGATGAGAATGTCAGACTTACGCTTCTATTAATGTTAGATTAGGTTGTTTTGAACCATATACTGCTAACAACTAGAAAAGCTAGAAGACATAGAATTGTTATTAAGACACTGAGAAATTATGCCAAGCTTGAGAAGTTGAGGACAGCTGTGAGAAATTTATTTTCATGTAGTTCGTAAGGGATCTAGTTTTATTTTTTTCCATATGGATAACAAATTTTTCAATACTTTTGTGTTGATTTGTAATGCCACCTCTGATACTGAATTTCCTTATGTGCATGTGTGAGTCTGTTTGTGGACTTTCTGTTCCACTAGTTTGTCTTTTCCAGACGCAGACGTGTAAATAGAAAGCACAAACAAAATGGAATAAATCCAAATTTATTTGTATGACAAACACAAAATGGACTGAACTTACCAGTTAGAAAATGATTACTTTGAATTTTTTAAATGCATCTATGTGATCTTTAAAAGAAATGCTTAAAACATAAGAACTCAGAAAAGTTGAAAGTATAAGATGAGATAAAGAATTATCAGGCAAATTCTGAGAGTCCAAATGCAGTACTCTCAGCTCCATGCTTTACTGAGTCCAGGGCCTCTCTGTTCCTGTCTCTCAAGTGATTGTTAAAACCCAAGCCCCTAGATTACAGATATTTACCTCCCAGGGCAGTCATGTCCTTTATTTCTGCCCCTAGGAATTTTCTTTAGTCTATTACAGGGGTAAGGCTGGACACAGGGGCTCATGCCTATAATCCCAGTGTTTTGGGAGGCTGAGGCAAGCAGGTGGCTTGTTTGAGCTTGGGAGTTTGGGACTAGCCTGGGCAGAATGTCTCTACAGAAACACCAATTAGCGGGGTGTGGTGATGCAGAGGTGTAGTCCCAGCTACTCAGGAGGCTGAAGTGGGAAGATCACCTGTGCTTGCGGGGTTGAGGCTGCGCTGAGCCGTGATTGCTCCACTGCAGTCCAGCCTGGGCAACAGAGTGAGACGCTGTCTCAAAAAAAATGAAAATAAAAATATTGTGGAGATTAGCAGTATATTTAAAAGTAATTTGCCATATTTTATCTAGCATGTTTTAGGCATTTATGTGGATGTTTTCCCCCAGTTGTTTGGTCTGTGTGTTATCTGCAACATTAGTCTCTCAAAGGGTTTTAAAAACCCATTCTTCTAGGGGTCCACTAAAAATTTTAAAATGATTGTCTGTGAGCAATGGGGTTATGGATCTATTTCTTATATTCTCGTGTATTTTTCATATTTTGCAAAACAGTCCATATTTTATAACTTTCTTAAAATGAAGAAAGGGAGCATCCTTAACATTCTGCCAAGTAATAGCCCTTCTTTTTCATTTGTTGCAGGTGGTGCGGTTGTGTCAGAACCCAAAGCTGGCGCTAAAGAATAGCCCACCTTATATCTTAGACCTGCTACCAGATACCTACCAGCATCTCCGTACTATCTTGTCAAGATATGAGGGGAAGATGGAGACACTTGGAGAAAACGAGTATTTTAGGGTGTTCATGGAGAATTTGATGAAGAAAACTAAGCAGACCATAAGCCTCTTCAAGGAGGGAAAAGAAAGAATGTATGAGGAGAATTCTCAGCCTAGGTAATGGAGAAATACTACACAAATATTAATGCAGGTCTGTGACTGCCTGAATGGGTAACACATAGAAGTAGTTGAGTTGGTTTTAATTTTATATTAGTAGGAATGGAAATTTGACATTTGGTTTAAAGATGTAGTTTATATAAAAGGTTGCCATGGAGGATATTGTACTATCCCTAAGTCTGATTGATTTGTTTACCTCTGAAAAATCTTTTAGTGAGTGTAATGAAAATGAGTTGGAGGCAGTAGATCCTTTGGAGACCCTGAAGATCATGAAAGTTTGTGGGTAGGTGAGAGTTTGGAAGAAAGAACGTTGGGATTAAGTGGAGTTTGGGCACAAATAAGCAGATCTTGCCAAAAGCTTTAGTGTATTAGGTAAATTTATGTGTGGGATAACAGGGAAAAAAGCCACTAGTTTAACTTTTTAAAACATGAAGCAAAGTGAAATGACATTTCCTTTATAGGTAAAAGTAACTTTTCAAATAAAATAGGCAGAGGCGAATGCAGTTAAGTCAATAAATATTTGAGGGATCACTATATATTCTTTTTTTTTGAGACAGGAGTCTCGCTCTATCACCCAGGCTAGAGTGCAGTGGCACAATCTCGACTCACTGCAACCTCCGCCTTCCAGGTTCAAGTGATTCTCCTGTCTCAGCATCCTGAGTAGCTGGGATTACAGGGGTACGCCACCACGCCCAGCTAATTTTTGTATTTTTAGTAGAGACAGGTTTTACCATGTTGGTCAGTCTGGTCTCGAACTCCTGACCTTGTCATCCACCCACCTTGGCCTCCTAAAGTGCTGGGATTACAGGTGTGAGCCACTGTGTCCGGCCATTATGTATTCTTTTGTATTAATTTTATTATTATTTTTGAGACTTAGTCTCACTCAGATGCCCAGGCTGAAGTGCAGTGGCGTGATCTCAGCTCACTGCAGCCACCGTCTCCTGGGTTCAAGCGATTCTCCTGTCTCAGCTTCCTGAGTAGCTGGGATTACAGGCACCTGCCATCATGCCTGGCTAACTTTTGCATTTTAGTAGAGACGGGGTTTCACCATGTTGGCCAGGCTGGTCTTGAACTCCTGACCTCAGATGGTCTGCCCACCTTGGCCTCCCAAAGTGCTAGGATTATAGGCATGAGCCATTGTGCCCCGCCCTCTTTTGTATTAATTAAATACCAGAAACTATACGCTATTCTGGATGTTGTTTGCTTGGCTGTCATGAATTACATACTGAGAGAGAAATAAGTTAACCGTATGTGTGGATGTAATTATGTTTGATTTGGTTCAATTGGAACTAAATATTAACTCATTTAGAATGAGTAATAAAGTAAAAATTTCACTAGTATTTTTTAGTGAGTAAATTATTCTTGAGGAGTGACTTGAATTAGAAGGAACAGTATTTCTGAAGACATCAGATTACCATGCATGACTCTAGCAGTAACATACTAAATGAGGTCCTTGTTGTCTACCTTTCCTTTGGGCCCTTTGGCCTAGATTCTGGCCACCACAGCTCTCAGTTAAAATTTTATCCACATGATTTTCCGTATTATCATTATTGCAACAAAATACTCAGGTGTAGTCTGAGTAACGGACTCAATGTCTGTCTTTTCTTTTTCTTTTCGAGGTGGAGTTTTGCTCTTGTTGCCCAGGCTGGAGTGCAATGGCTCACCGTAACCTCAGCCTCTGAGGTTCAAGTGATTCTCCTACCTCAGTCTCCTGAGTAGCTGGGATTGCAGGTGTGTGCCACCAAGCCCAGCTAATTTTTGTATTTTTAGTAGAGATGGAGTTTGGCCTTGTTGGCCAAGCTGGTCTCAAACTCCTGACCTCAGGTGATCCTCCTGCCTCAGCACTTCAAAGTGCTGGGATTACAAGCATGAGCCACTGTGGCTGGCCTGTCTTTCCTTAAAAAAATTCTGTTGAGTGAATTCAATCCGTAGGAACCTTTGTAACTTTCAGTTTATCTGAAAGTGAGCTTTATTTCTTTTAAATATTCAAAGTTCGTAACTTTTCTTAAAATCACGACTGTATGGACCTTTTAGCTAGCCATTTTGTATTGCTGAGTTTCTGAAAAATAATTTTTTATTTTATTATTATTATTTTGAGACGGAGTCTCACTCTGTCACCCAGGATGGAGTACAGTGATCTTGGCTCACTGCAACCTTCATCTCCAGGGTTCAAGTAATTCTCCTGCCTCAGCGTCCCAAGTAGCTGGGATTACAGGTGTCTGCCACCACACCTGGCTAATTTTTTTTTTTTTTTTTTTTTTTTTGTATTTTTAGGAGAGACAGGGTTTCACCATTTTGGCCAGGCTGGTCTTGAACTCCTAACCTCAAGTGATCTTTCCACCTTGGCCTCCCAAAGTGCTAGGATTACAGGTGTGAGCCACTGTGCCTGGCCTCTAAAACATAATTTTAATTTATTAAGTACCAAAACTTAAAAATTTTATCTACCATGTACTGTGAACTAGGTTCTAGTTGTAGGAGGTGAAGAGGAAAGTTAAGCATTCAAATTTGATGTAATATGACAGATGCATTAATAGAGGTATGTACAAAATGCTGTTGGGAGCCGTGCACAGTGACATGCACCTGTAATTCTAGCTACTCAGAAGGCTGAGGTGGGAGGATCACTTCAGCACAGGAAATTGAGACCAACCTGGGCAACACAGCAAGACTTCTTAAAAAAGAAAAATGAAACATTTAAAAAGTGCTGTATGAATACAGTTTTGCCTAGTGGCATCAGAGAAGGTGGCATACAGGCATTGTAATTTGAACTTGAAGGATAATAGGAATTTTCTAGGCAGAGAAATCAAGAAAAGTCTTTTAACACAGTGGCATGAAATGGAGGCCCTGACATGTTTAAAGTAAAGAGAAGTCTGGTTTGGTTAGAATTGTGGGAGATAGCTATGCTGGAAATACAGGTTGAAGTCAGATTGTAAAGGGTTGTTTTTTGACCTCTAGGCTTTCTCCTATAGATGATAGGCTGTCATGGAACAGGTTTATTTTAAAGAGCATGTTTTTTTTTTGATACAGAGTCTCACTCTGTTGCCCAGGCTGAAGTTCAGTGGCGCAATATTGGCTCACTGCAACCTCTGCCTCCTGCATTCAAACAATTCTCTTGCCTCAGTCTCCCGAGTAGCTGGGATTACAGGTGTACCTCTTGCTGGGCTAATTTTTTTGTACTTTTAGTAGTGACAGTGTTTCACCATGTTGGCTAGGCTGGTCTTGAACTCCTGGCCTCAAGTGATCCACCTACTTTAGCTTCTATTTTATATATCTATTCTTGGAATAATGTGTGCTAGACAAAAGAAAATGTTATTAAAACCATAAGATAAAAAATACTTATTATTCAGTAAGTGGAAATGGATCCTCATAAAGGTCTTCGTTGTCTTCATGTTGAATAGGCTGAGGAGGAAGAGTAGGAAGAAGACGGGTTGGCTGCTATCTCGGTACTGAAAATTCCAGTACCCGTATTTCCGTGGCAGGGGCAGAATAGGTGGAAAAGGTGGAAGGGGAGGCAGGAGAGACAGGCACACTTAGTGTGACTTGTATGGAAAAAAATATCTGTGTATAAGGGGACCCACACAGTTAATCCCATGTTGTTAAGGCTCAACTATATCTAATTTGCCCTTACCAAATGACTTCAGTATGTGTTTACACATTCTTTTGCCTTTTATTTAGTTATTTATTTACTTTGAGATAAAGTTGCGCTCTGTCACCCAGGCTTGAGTGTAATGGCACGATCTTGGCTCACTGCAACCTCCACCTCCTGGGTTCAATCGAGTCTTCTTGTCTCAGCCTCCCAAGTAGCTGGGATTACAGGCGTGCTCTACCATGCCTGGCTAATTTTTTTGTGTTTTTGTAGAGACGGGGTTTCACCATGTTGGCCAGGCTGGTCTCGAACTCCTGACCTCAAGTGATCCACCCACCTCGGCCTCCCAAAGTGTTGTGATTACAGGTGTGAGCCACCATGCCTGGCCTCTTTTGCCTCTTTTTAAACTTCACTGTCAGTGTGCCTGACGGTATTCAGTTTCCTGAAGTGTAATATTTTATGGACTTTGAACCCAGATTTGTATAAATTATATGTAAAATGAGAGTAAACAGATTTCGGGTGAGAATCAGGTAATTTTTTCAGTCAGCTTTCTCAGGTTGAAAGCGTTTTTTGTAGCTGAGCGCAGTGGCTCACGCCTGTAATCCCAGCACTTTTGGAGGCTGAGGCGGGTGGATCACCTGAAGTCAGGAGCTTAAGACCATACTAACCAACATGGTGAAACCCTATCTTAAAAAAAAAAAGGGCATTTTTGTAAATAAGGAAAAATATATAGGCTTTTGCGTATGACCTTTGTGGTCTTTTTAGTTGCTTAGAGGCTTTATTTTTTTTCCTATTCAGTTTTTAAATTGAGATATAATTCACATACCACAAAATTCACCCTTTTAGAGTGTACAGTTTAGTGGTTTTTAGTGTGTTCACAAAGTCAGGCAACCATCACCCCTGTGTAGTTGCAGAACATTTTCACTCCCCCACAGAAAACCCCACTCCCATTAGCAGTCACTCTTTATTCACCTCTCTGGATCTCCCCGAGCCCTTGGTAGTTACTAATACCTGCTTTCTGTCTGTGTGGATTTGCCTGCTCTGGATATTTCGTGTAAGTGGAATCATATACAGGTGGTCTTTTGTAGTTTTTTTAGTGTCTTCTTTCACTTAGCATGTTTTTACAATTCATACTGTAGCATGTATCAGTACTTCATTCCTTTTTATGGCTAAATCATATTTCTGTATCATGGTATTTGTATTGTTTCTACTTTTGGGCTATTACTGAATAATGCTGCTATGAATATTTATGTGCCAGTTTTTGTATGGCTATATGTTTTCACTTCTCTCGGATATGTATATACACATAGGAGTGGAATTGCTGAGTCATATGGTACTGTGTTCAACTTTTTGAGGAACCTCCAAATAGTTTCCACAGTAGCTGTACCATTTTTCATGCCCCCAGTGATGTATCTGGGTTCTGATTTCTTGCTAACATTTGTTATTAACTTTTTTTTTTTTTTTTTTTTTTTTGAGGCAAAGTCGCTCTGTCGCTCAGGCTGGAGTGCTGTGATGTGATTTCAGCTCACTGCAGCCTCCGCCTCCTGAGTTCAAGTGATTCTCGTGCCTCAGCCTCCTGAGTAGCTGGGACTACAGGTGCCCACCACCATGCCTGGCTAATTTTTTTTTTTTTTGTAGAAACGGGGTTTTACCAGTTACTGACTTTTTTTATTTTAGCCATTTACTAGGAGTAAAGTGATGACTTGAGGTTTTCAGATGCATGTGAATACTTTCTCATGTGCCTATTGGATGTTTGTATATAGTTGTCCTCCCTTATCCTCAGTTTTACCTTCCTTGAATTCCGTTACCTGCAGTTAACCATGGTCTGAAAATATTAAATGGAAAATTACAGAAATAATTCATAAATTTTGAATTGCATGCAGTTCTGAGTAGTGTGATGAAATCTCACAGCATTCTACTTTGTCCCAGCCGGGATGCAAATCATCCCTTTGTACAGCATCTCCACGCTGTATGCACTAGCATCTATTAGTGACTTAGTAGCTGTCTTAGTTATCACATTGAGAAAACAGTATACATAAGGTTCAGTACTATCAGGCATCAGCACATCTTGTATTGCAAAGAGGGGGGGACTATTGTATCTTCTTTGGAGAAACATCTATTCAAATCCTTTGCCCATTTTAAAGTTGCATCATTTGTCTTTTCATTGCTGAGTGGTAAGATTTCTCTACATATTCTGGATACTAGATCAGATACATGATTTGCAAAACTTTACTCCCATTCTATTAGTTATCTTTTCACTTTCTTAATAGCGTTCCTTGAAGCACAGACATTTTTATGGTGAAGAACAATATTTATTTGGTTTTTGTACTTTTAAGAAATCATTGCCTAATTCAAGGTCATGAGACCTGTTTTTTTCTAAGAGTTTTGTAGTTTTACCTCTTGTATTTTTGACTTTGATCCATTTTTGCATTAATTTTTGTATATGGTTTGAGGTAGAGGTCCAACTTCATTCTCTTACATGTGGATATCCCTTTGTCTCAGCACCATCTGTTGAAAACACTGTCCCTTTTCATTGAATGGACTTGTTCACCTTGTAGGAAGAAAGTAAATTGACCATTAAGTATAAGGGTTTATTTCTGGACTCTTAATTCCATTTCATTAATCTACGTATTTGTGTTAATGTTAGTACCACACCATCTTGATTACTGTAGCTTTGTACTAAGGCTTTGGAATCAAAAAGTGTGAGTTCTCTAGCTTTGTTTTTCAAGATTGAAAACAATCTTGAAATCTGCTATTCTGGGTCCCTTGTTTTTTTTTTTTTTTTGAGACGAAGTCTTATTCTATCACCCAGGCTGGAGTGCAGTGGCATAATCTTGGCTCACTGCAGCCTCTGCTTCCTGGGTTCAAGTGAGTCTCCTGCCTCAGCCTCCCAAGTAGCTGGGATTACAGGTATGTACCAACAATCCTGGCTAACTTTTGCTTTTTTTTTTTTTTTTTTAAAAGACAGGGTTTCACCATATTGGTCAGGCTGGTCTTGAACTCCCGACCTCAGGTGATTCGCCCACCTTGGCCTCCAAAGTGCTTGGATTACAGACGTGAGCTGCCACGCCCGGCCAATTTTTGCATTTGTACTAGATTTGCATTTTCACCATGTTGGCCAGGCTGGTCTCGAACTCCTGACCTCAAATTATTGCCCACCACAGCCTCCCAAAATGCTGGCAGATGTGAGCCACTGTGCCCAACCTCCCTTGAATTTCAGCATGAATTTAGAATCAGCTTGTCAATTTGATCCCAAATACAATTAAAAAAGAGTAGAGAGTCTTGCTCTTCACCCAGGTTGGAGTGCAGTGGCGTAACCTCAGCTCACTGCACTTAACGCCTCCTGAGTTCAAGTGATTCTCCTGCCTCAGCCTCCTGACTAGCTGGGATTATAGACGTGAACTACAACCCCTGGCTAATTTTTGCATTTTTAGTAGAGATGGGGTTTTACCTTGTTGGCCAGGCTAGTCTCGAACTCCCAGCCTCATGTGACACATCTGCTTTGGCCTCCCAAAGTGCTGGGATTACAGATGTGAGCCACTTTGCCCAACCCCTAAATACAGTGTTTTCTTATCAAAAAGAGCAGCAGGGGCTGAGCATGATAGCTTATGCCTGTAATGCCAGCAGCACTTTGGGAGGCCAAGGTGGGCGGATCACCTAAGGTCAGGAGTTTGAGACGAGCCTGGCCAACACGGTAAAACCCCATCTCTACTAAAAATACAAAAATTAGCCAGGAGTTGTGGTGCACATCTGTAATCCCAGCTACTGTGGAGGCTGAGGCAGGAGAATCTCTTGAACCCGGGAGGTGGAGGATGCAGTGAGCTGAGATTGAGCCACTGCACTCCAGCCTGGGCAACAGAGCAAGTCTTCATCTCAAATAAACCAACAAATAAGAGCAGCAGGAATTTTAATAGATAGTGTATTGGATTTGTTGATCATTTTGGAGATTACTGCCATCTTAACAATACTGCTTTCCACTGCATCAATACTGAATATCTTTCCATTTACATTTTTATTGTTTTAGACAGTCTCATTCTTGCCCAGGCTGGAGTACAGTGGCGCAATCTTGGCTCACTGCAACCTCTACCGCCCAAGCTGTGATGATCCTCTCGCCTCAGCCTCTCTAGTAGCTGGGCCCACAGGTGTGCACCATCATGCCTGGCTAATTTTTTTTTTTTGTAGAGAGGTTTCATCATGTTGCCCATGCTTGTCTCAAACTCCTGAGCTCAAGCAATCTGCCTGTCTCTGCATTGCAAAGTGCTGGCATTACAGGCGTGAGCTACCTTGCCTGGCCTTACTTATATCTTCTTTAATTTATTTCAGTAATGTTTTGTAACTTTCAGTGTTCAAGTCTTTTGCCTTCTTAGTTAAATTTATTCCTGTTTTGTTTGATGCTATTGTAAATGGAATTGTTAATTATTTTAGGGTTCGTATATAGAAATATGGTTGACTTCTGTGTATTGATCAGTACTCTGCAACTTTGCAGAACTCATTTATTGGCTGTAATAGCTTTTTAGTAGGTTCCTTAGGGTTTCCTAGATACCAAATCATGTCATGTGCGGTTAGAGGTAGTTTTACTTCTTCCTTTTCTTTCTGGATGCATTTATCTTTTTCTTGCCTAATTAGTCCTGGCTATGTTGAATACGAATATCAGGAGTGGCCATCCTTATCTTTCTCGTGTTAAGGAGGAAAATGTTCACCTCACAGTATACTCAACACCACTGAGTATGTTAGCTGTGAGATTTTTGTAAAGGCTTTTTATCAGGTTAAGGAAGTTTTCTTACATGTCTTGTTTTTTGGTGTTTGTTTTTTGTTATATCATAAACAGGTGTTAGAGACCATTTATGTTTCATTCATGGTTTTTATTTTTTTAATAGGTGAGGTTAGGGACAGCTGAGTGCTAGTTAAATAGAGTACATAGAAAGAATCTTTTTTTTTTTTTTTTAAGAGACAGGGTCTCACTATGTTGCCCAGGCTGGAGTGCAGTGGCTATCACAGGTGCGATCCCACTACTGATCAGCATGGGAGTTTTGACCTGCTCCGTTTCCGACCTGGGCCGGTTCACCCCTCCTTAGGCAACCTGGTGGTCCCCTGCTCCCGGGAGGTCACCATATTGATGCTGAACTTAGTGCGGACACCTGATCGGCATAGCGCACTACAGCCCAGAACTCCTGGGCTCAAGCGATCCTCCCACCTCAGCCTCCCGAGTAGCTGGGACTACGGGCACGCGCCACAGCGCCCTGCTGATCTTGATAGCTTCTT
>CAUYLG010027573.1:0-83162 GCA_963573385.1 Cacajao melanocephalus | reverse complement strand
ATGAGATACCATCTCACACCAGTTAGAATGGCGATCATTTGTATTCTAGCCTGGGCAATAGAACAAGAATCTCGTTCTCTCTCCCTCTTTCTCTTCCTCTTTCATTCTCTCTTACATTCTTTTTTTTCTTTCTTTCACTCTTACTTTCTTTCCTCTCTTTTTCTTTCTTTCAAAAAAAAAAAGAAAGAAAGAAAAAGGCTTTGGAAACCCTGTATATATCTTGATGTCCAATAATACCCCTGTGTCCCACATCCTGAACCTATGCTGGAATCTTTATTCTGAAGTCATTGGAATTAACTGAACCATAAAAAAGAAGGAACCATTCTTGGTATATTGTGCCTCTGAAACACAGCTGGCCATGGAAAATGCTTTGGAGGCAGAGCTCTGAAAGTCAAAATAGGAAAGTAACAAAGCTCTCCAGGAAAAGCCATCATCCAGGATAAGTTATTTTCCCAAAGACCCTTTGGTGAGTACAGTGAACTGGTGTCTTCTCAGAGAGTTCATGGAGGATTACTGGATGTGGTCACACCTGAAATAGTGAGATATATTTCATCAAACAAATTTAATAATATTACTCTAATGGAAAAGATGTCTCAAAGAGGAAACATCATTTTTAACGGTAAGTTAGCCTTGGTAGTTTTTTTATTTAAATATCACTATATTGGTGTCTAATATTTTAGAAATTTACTTTCTCAGAAGGGAGAATACATAACTATTATTTCCTACTTGATGATGATGATGATGATGATGATGATGATGTCGGAATTATAATCGCTAAATCTTTTTGAGCATTTACTAAGTACCAGGCACAATGGTAAGTGATTTGTATGCAACTCTCACTTAAAATTTCAACAACACTAAAACTACTACTACTTTTCTCACTGAGAAGAAAACTACAGTTTAGAGTTACCCCAATGTCACTCATCACAGTAGAGCAGAGACTCTACCCAAGACTAAATTCCAAAGGTGATTCTCTTTATTGCCACTTTGAAAATGGAGAAATACTTGGCTTTCAGAGTATTTCCCTGCACACTAATGTGCTCAGGTGTCACAAGGAAGCAGCTACTTAAATAAAGCAGCTATTTTCAATTTACAAAGATGAGCCTTGAAGATAAATCACAGAGTTCAGATAATGTGCCTGATAATATTCTAAATACGTTCTTTGTTATTCTTTAAAAAGTGGATGCTACTCACTGAAAATTTTTAAATTCTTTGTATGTGAGTCTATTCTCAAATACCACATTTCTCCAACCTGTGGTATGCCATCTTCTGCATGTGAAGAATATTTATCTTAAACATACAAAAATCAGCATTGAATGGCATTTAACCCAAAGTAGAGTTTAACACTTATCTGTAACTAAAGTATTGGAGAATTAATAGTTCTGATAGTTAATTTTTTTAATTTTGAACATCTGTATCACCCATGCCTGCCGATTTTATCTCCAACATTTAGCCAGCCAATTCATTAGAATTAAATTTAGCAAGCCTCTGGGAGTATTAGAAAATCTGTTTCTGAGGCTCTAGAAGATTTTGGCTTTGTCTACATGAGACCAGCTATTTTAGTCTGCTCAAGCTGCCATAGCAAAATACATAGATTGGGGTGGCTTAAACAACAGAAACTTATTTTCTCACAGTTCTGGAGGCTGGGAAGCACAAGACAAAGTTTCAGACAATTTTGTGTCTGGTGACAGTTCTAGCCCTGGCTAGCAGATGATTGAGGTAAGTTCACATAGCCTTTCCTTGGTGCATAGAGTTGGCGGGGGAGTAGGACTCTCTGGTGTCTCTTCTTATAAAGGGCATTACCCCATCATGAGGACCCCTCCTCATAACCTCATTTAACCTGATTATCTCCCAAGGCCCCACCTCCAAATACCAGTACATTGGGAATCAGAGCTTCAAATATGAATCTGGGGTAGGCACAGGCATTCAGTTCATAACACCAACCAATGAATGTTTTGAAACTCAGACCATCTCTCTCCCTGTAACTTGTAACTTGCATGAGCACACACACAAACACAGCTATTTGAACTTAATTTTTCCTAAGGTGACAATTTGTTTTTCTCATCTAAAAAATAAAGAGGCATGATGCTGTCCGTGGAAAGTGTTTTCACTGATGTCTCTCTGGAAACCTTGGCATTGGGATGTAAGGACATGATACAGGTTTGGATCACTTCTGCAAAGGGGAGCTGAGTAAAATCCCATGGAGTTTGGCTTTTACACCATTTCCCAAGGCCAACAAATCATTTCTATTACCTCCTCTCCACCACCTCCATCCACAATAAAACTATAAAAAGTAAGAAAGTTAACTAGCAAGTCCTCTGCAAAATATCTCATTCACCTTTCACATTGTTCAATATTATATTGGCATATTAAAAATTAGACTAATTTGTGGGGGGAAATCATTAAGTATATTTTTATTTTAAGGTGTTATTTTTAATTAACCTTCTAATTACCTTTTTAGCATAATTTCTATATTTTCATTATCTCTGATGACCATATTTTATTATTATTTAACTGTGTTATGCTCAGAGAATATGACGTGTTGAAACTTCTGTTAGGGCTTGGTATATAGTAATTTTCTTAGTAAACATTTTTTTTAAGTATAACAAGCATAAATAAAAGGCACAAATTATAATGCAAATTTCAATGAATTTTCACAACCAGCACCCTAGTCAAGCTACGGAATGTTAACCTCCTTAGCCTTCTTTAATCATTACCTGCCCTCAGAAATAACCACTTTTCTAACTTACAGTTGGTTTTGCCTTTCCCTAAACTGAATATATGTGGACTAACTCAGTATACACTCTTTTACTGGTTGCTTTCACTCAATAATATTTCTAGGATTTCATCCCATGGTTGTGTGAATGAGTTGTTCATTCACCTTTATTGCTGTTTAGTATTCTATCGTAAAGAGAGAATATGTGGTTTACTTTAGTACATATCTTATATGCACTTGAGAATAGTATATGTTTCCTTTTTATTATATGTACTTTACTTTTTTAAACTTTTTTTTTATAGAAATAGGGTATCACTACGTTGCTTGGACTGGTCTGTTCTGAACTGTTGGGCTCACATGATCCTCCTGCCTCAGCCTCCCAAAGTGCTGGGTTTATGGGAATGGGAGAATGTGCCTGGCCCATTGTATACACTTTAGATGAAACTTCAACACATACTAGAACAGACTATTATTATGTATATACAAGTTTATGACTTTTATGACTTCTTGTCAAATTGTTCATTTATAGTTAATTAATATCTCACTTTATTCCTAGTAAGATGTTTTAAGTTATATTTTCTCCTTAGCTAGACTAAGGAAAATGAGAGAAGACTCAAATAAATAAAATCAGAAATGAAAAAGGAGACATCACAACAGATACCACTGAAATAAAAGGGATATTAGTATATCTAATATCCCTCTAATTAGAGTCTACTGTGAGCAACTATACACAAATACATTTGAAAATGTAGAGAAAATAGATAAACTCTTGGACAGATACAACTCATCAGATTGAGCCAAGAAGAAATAGAAAACCTGAACAGACCACATGGAACACTGTGCAGAAGCTATAAAAAAGAATGAGTTTATGTCCTTGCAGGGACATGGATAAACCTGGAAGCCATCATTCTCAGCATAGTAACACAGGAACAGACAATCAAACACTGCATGTTCTCACTCATAAGTGGGAGTTGAACAATGAGAACAAATGGACACAGGGAGGGGAATATCACACACTGGCACCTGTGTGTGTTGGGGGGGAGCTGTGGCAAGGAGAAGGAGAGCATTAGGGCAAATACCTAATGCATGTAGGACTTAAAACCTAGATGACAAGTTGATAGGTGCAGCAAACCACCATGGCACATGTATAGCTATGTAACAAACCTGCACATACTGCAACATGTATCCCAGAACTTAAAGTAAAAAAAAAAAGTGAGACATGTTTTCTGTCTAAACATAAGGTCAGTCCTGGATAATCCTGTTCCATGTGCTGAAGAAAATACTGTATATTCTGAACTTGTTGAGCAAAATGGTCTATAAATGCCTATTAGGTCCATGTGGTCTATGGTGCAGTTTAAATAAAATGTTTCTTTGTTGATCTTCTTTTATGTGCTCTGTCCAATGCTGACAGTGGGATGTTGAAGCCCCCACCTATTAGTGAATTGGGGTCTATCTCTCCCTTTTGATCTAACAATATTTGCTTTATACATCTGGGTGTTCCCAATGTTGGGTGCATATATATTTACAATTATTATATTTTCTGACTGAATTTATCCATTTATTATTATATAATGTTCTTCCTTGTCAGTTTATACAGCTTTAACTTGAAGTCTGTTTTGTCTCATGTTAGTATAGCTACTCCTGCTCACTTTTGGTTTCCATTTGCAAGGAATATCTATTTCTATCCCTTCACTCTCAGTTTACGTCTCTTTAAAGGTGAATTGAATTTCTCATAGGAAGCATATAATTGGGTCTTATTTTTTTCATCAATTCAGCTAGTTAGTCTGTATCTTTCAAATGGGAAATTTAATCTATTTACATTTAAGGTTATTATTGATAGGTGAGGATTTATTCCTGTCATTTTATTAATTGTTTCTGGCTGTTTTGTATGTTCATTGTTCCTTATGTCCTCTCTTATTGTTTGTGTTTGCAGTGGGGTGGTTTTCCGTAGTGATAAGTTTTTATTTCTTTCTCTTTTTCCTTTGTGCATCAGCTCTACCAGTGAGTTTTATAGTTTTAGATGTGTTTATGATCGTGGCTATTGTTTTTTCACTTCCAGATATAACATTCTTTTGAGCATTTTTTGTAAGGCTTGTCTAGTGGTGATAAATTCTGGTTTTGCTTGCATGTATAAGCTTTTGTTTCTCCTTTATTTCTGATAAATAGCTTTGCTGGGCATATTTCTGCTGGAAGGTTTTTTTTTTTCAGTACTTAGATTATATCACCTTATTCTCTCCTGACCTGTATAGGTTTCTGCTGAGAAATCCAGTGTTTATCTAATGGAGATTCCCATATGCATGACTTGATGCTTTTCTCATAGTACTTTTAATGTTTTTCTTTGTTTTTGACTTTTCACAACAATGTGCTATGGTAGGGATCTCATTAAATCTGTTTGGACTTCTTTGAGCTTCCTGGACTTGGATATCCATCTCTCTTCCAAGACTTAAGAGGTTTTCTGCTACTATTTTATTAAATAAGTTTTTGTCACCTTTTCCCCCTCTTCTTCTGGAATGCTCATAATACCAGTATTTGTTCACTTAACAGTGTCTCTTAAGTCCTGTAGGCTTTCTTCATTCTTTTTTTTTCTTTTTTTAATTCATCTGTCTGTGTGATTTCAAAAGACCTTTCTTCAGGTTCAGAAACCTTTACTTTGGCTTTGTCTAGTCTTTTGTTGAAGCTCTCAATTGTAGTTTTTAATTTTCTTTGTTGAATTCTTCAATAGGATTTCTGTTTATTTTTAATATTTCTTTGTTGAATTTCTCATTCCAATTATAAATTGTTTTTCTGATTTCATTGAATTCATTCTCTTGTATCTCAGCATGTTTCATTTATTGTTTTGAATTCTTTTTCTGACATTTCATGTATTTCCTTATGATTGGGGTCTATATTGTTTTCCTTTGGAGGTTACATGTTTCCCTGCTTTTTCATGATTGATGTGTTTTTATGTTGATTTCTACATATCTGGTGGTATAGTCATCTCTTCCAATTTTATGGAGTAGGTTTTATAGGAAAAAAATTATTTGTGTAAATTGATCTTAGGGTGTCACTTCAATAGACTGCATTGGCATTGGTTCTAGGTAGATGCAGTAGTCTTCATGTAATATCTTCAGCTGTAATCCACTCAACTAATGGCACTTATGTGTCTCTCAGTGGCCTAGACTGAGAGAACTTGTGGCAATGGTAGTGCATCTTTGCCAGGAGCAAGCTGGCTGGGCTGTTTTTCAGACTGAGAGTACATGCAAGCACACAGTGTATTGGCCAACTCAGGGTCTAGATCACTAGGATTAGGACCATGGAGCTGTTACTCTGGCCAGGAACATGGGCACATGATTGCTCAGCTGACCTGAAGACATGCCTGCCAGGTGCAGCTTGCAGGGAAGTTCTCAGGCCTGGGATGCATGTACAAGACTTCTCAATTGGCCTCGGGGTGTATTTGCAAGAAGCAGCCCACAAGAGTGTTCGTCAGTCCCAGAATGTAATCACATACTTCTTAACTGGCCTGGTGTGTGTCTGTGGGGGGTGGTTGACAGGGCATTTCCTCCGGATCAGGACATACACATACAGCTATTCAACCAGCTTGCAGACATGTCTGCTGGAGTTAGCCTGTGGGCTATTTCTCAGGTCCAGGACATAAGTGCGTGACTCCTTGGCTGTCCTGGGGAAGTTTCTGTCAAGGGTGGCCCACACATTTTTTTTTTTTTGGAGGACCTGAATATGGACACAAGGCTGCTCAGCTGGCCTGGGAACATGTCTTCTAGGGGCATCTCACAGAGTTGCTTGTCAGGTCTGAAACATAGATTCAAGGCTGCTCACCAGCTCAAAGGCATGCCTGCCAAGCGTGGCCCATGGGACTGTTTCTCAGAGCTGGAGTGTGGGCTTTTAGCTCTTGGATGATCTTGGGGACATGCCCTCTTGGGATGGCCTGCAGGACTGTTTCTCAGGTCCATATTGGAAGTGCAGGTCCATTGGGAAGTCCAGAGGCATGTCTTCAGGGGATGGGGGCACTGCAGGGCTGTTTTTTAGGTCCCATGAGGTAGCATGTAGCCATTCCACTGACCTGAGGGTGTGTCAGGTGCTCAGGAACTCATCCTGCTTGGGGAGGGTATTTGGTCAGCGCAAGGGTAGGTTTGGTGTGAGTAGGATTGGCAGACTGTTCCTCACAAAGGTGGGCCTCCCAAAATTCTGGGATTATAGGCGTGAGCCACCACTCCCTGCATTGGTCTGTGAAAATTTCAATATTAAGTTTTTATCTTGGCTCTGTAATTTTTGGTTTCTGGTTTTTATATTACATCCATCACTATCATGTGATTGGGACAGAAAGAATAATTTAAGATGTAATTTGCTGTGCCATATTTATTAGCCATCTAAACTGTACCATTTTAATTTCACCTACCTTTAATCATAAGTGTTTGTCAATAAAGATTAAACGGAAGAAGCAGCAAGGGATGTGCATCTATTTTTTCTAATATGAAAAAATATAAGCTCTAACATCTGTACTGACCATTTAGTAATTGCTATTACTTAATAAACTCCTTTTCCTAAAACTCTAGCATCCATATATTGGCCAACTAAAGAATAATCATTTCTGCTGAGTGGTTTCATATGACCTGATTTTTTTTAATTCAAGGTGTTTTTGATTGTAAGTGATAAGAAACACAACTCTGTTGACTCCATTACATCTGAGAAGAGCAAAAATTTCACTGATCTCAAAGTTGAAAGCAAAAGAGTTTTCTGCCTTTTATCTCCATTCTTCTCAATGTGTCAGCTTTATTCTATCAGAGCAGCTTCCTTCACAAGGGTGGGAAAAATGGCTACTGGAAACTCCTACGTCTTATATTTCACAGCTTTACCAATAGAGAAAACTCAAGACTTGTTCTCCAGACCCAAATTTAGAAATTCCAACTAAAAATAGTCTTGGGTGTGGGATATCAAATAACATGGCAACACTCATACAAACCACATGGATAAAATGGGGGAAAGGGTTAAAAAAAATGATTACTAGTATTGGCAAGCAAAAGAACAGATTTCCATCATGGCTTTCAAATGAACATTAAAGTAAATTCAGAGGAAACAAAGATTATATCAGTCAGTGTTCAATTCAGGAAAGAGGAATCACTCTGGGTGAATTAAGAATTTAATATAGGCAATTAGAAGCTTACAAAGTCATGAAAGAGATGGAATAACTGACATCAGTGGAGCTGGCATTGAACTATTGACTTCAGGGACAAATAGGATAATGAATTATGTAAGTGTTAGGCAATCTAGACTCAAAAATTAGACTATGATTGCATGATAACTGCTAGTGTCATTTTTCTAGGTAATGCACAAATTCATAAAGTATTATCAGAAACTCCCTATTTTCTTTCAAAAAATTAAGAAGGAACAAATGCAGCTAGGGAGTTACTCAAATAAAAATTACATTGAGTGTTAAAATGTGTGCTTTGAATGAAGAGACCCCCCAAGCAGGCTTTGTGTGAGCAACATGGCTGTTCATTCACCTGGGTGCAGGTGAGCTGAGGCCAAAAATGGTGTCAGCAAAGGGCAGTGGGATAGGAGTAAGTTTTAGAGGTTGGGGCAAATCTTTTGGGTTGGGGCAGGGGCATTGCAGAGTAAGATCAGTTACAGTGGTGGGGGTAGGGGCAAGGAATATACATTACCGTAAGTTAAGTTACAATGGTGGGTGGGTTAAGGCATAAGAGTAGTTAAGATGGTAGGGTGGGGCAGAGGGATATTCACAGAGCAAGAACAGTTAAGATGGCAGGGTGGGCTGAGGAGTATTCACATTATCATAATGACAGTTAAGATGGCAGGGTGGGATAAGCCATTTTAACCAGGGGAAGCTTGGCTGGGCTATCAGGTGAACGCAGGTGCAGGTGGGAGGTGATCAGCCAAGGCAGGCAGGACTTCAGACTTTCTGGGTCCGGGCTTGCATATGGAGGCCTGACATTGAGTCATGTCTGGAATATTATCAACGATCTCTTGAATATTCAGAGCTATGTTTTGCATGTTCATTTTATTTGCGTGATGTATAATCCTGTTCCCTCAAAATAAAATCAACCATTTCCATTTTTTAATTTGCATCTTGTGTTTTTGGTGAATTATTTGTGCCTTGCCTCTTTCTCTTTGTATTTAAAATTAACTTATTACAGGACACTTGCAAGAATATGGAACATTAAATTATGTATAAAATCAATGAAGACTCAGTTGGATCAATGTGATTAAGCTTCAAATTTGAGTTTTTAGAAAGCCAAAGGAAAAACAAAACCCTGATAAATTAGAAAAATTGTTGTTATAGTAAATAACAAAGCACAGGAGATCATTAAGGAAACCAAATATAGTCATTACCTGGATAACACAGTGAGTGCCTCCAAGAGAACTTGGAAATACAGATAATAAAATTTACTTCAGCTACAGTAACAGAAGGCTAGATAAAATCATTCCAAACCTCCAGTTAAAGGTATCTTCCTTTCTTTAGACTTTAAAAAATTGCTTTAATTGACAAGGAAAAATTATATATATTATTTATCATGTACAATATGTTGTTTTGAAATATGTATATTTTGTAGAGTCAACTTCCTTTTAATAAATAACAAAATGTAAAGAATTGCTGGTCAAGAGTATTAAAAAGGATCAAGAGACTTTAGCTCTCTATATGGCACCTCTTCCTCTAGAAGAATTTGTCATCAAAACATAGCTATTAATGGACTAAGTCACACTTGTGGCAACATCCCAGAGCTGTAGGGCAATGTCAGAGAGTCCCCAGCCAGCCAAGGGTTGGCTCTAAGTCAGCATGGCTGAACCAAGTTCAGATCAAATGAATGGGCAGATAATCTCAAGTCTTGGAACTGATTAAAGGAATCCTTGTTTCTAATGCTCCCAAAAAGGAATAAAAAGAAAATAAAACCACTCTCCAGATGAAGATAATGTTATCTTTTCCCTCAAAATATCTTTTAGATAACTTCATCACTTGTGTCTTCAGTCAGTAACATAGTATGACAGACTATTAGAATATTTTCAGTAATTATAGCAGGAGGGGAGGGGAGGATATGGAGAAGCATACACTAGCTTTAAAGTCTTACTCTTAAATGTGAAATACATCATTTCCACTCATACTACATTGCCTAAGGTAAATCTCATAACCACACTTGAGCTTGTTATAGTTAGGAAATGCAATTTCTCCTATGATATAGAAAACCAGAAACTGATAAGCAATCATGTAATTTTTTCAGGGCCTGCCAAATATTTATTTTCCTCTCCCTTCTCAGTGCAATTTACACTCAACCTTTACCCAAAGGACATATCCAAAATTTCCATCCAATCACTACTCTCAAAGTCCAGGATCTCCACGTGACGCACAACAGCTTCTACATTGGGTCTAGACCTGGTGTTTGATCTGGAGGTTCGATAGCTAGAGACAAGGTATCTGCCCTTTACACTCCACTCTGAAAAGACAATGGGAAGGGATAACACCAGCACACTATCTTCTCCTGAGAGAGCAGAAATAGCAGAAGTGACCAGTAAATAATAATTACAAAGTTTTGCTCAGTATACGTGCTGAGGGGGCTCGTATTCAGGGTGAAATATGCTCCCTTCTCTGACACAGCCTTCCCAGCCCATTGTTCTTTGTGTCCCTTTGTTCAGCTCTCTGATGGGTCCTCCTTTTGTCCATTATCCTCCTTGACCACAGCTTGAGAGAGCACTAAAGAAAATGCCTTCCTTGAGAGCTGAGCAGCTTTCTTAGCCAGCTTCCTTCTAGTAGAAGTATGGGTGCCTGTGTGGCTTTTAAAGTACCAGCTACAGTCTCTTTTAGCTCAAGTGGTGGCCCTTTGCACAACAAAATTCTCTCAAAGATGTAGTTTATTACCTATTTTATTCCAATCAACTTTCTTGTTCCATGTCCCACACCTAATATACATGCATATATAGTGTGTTTACAAGACAGAGACGGGAGAGTTATATATTTAATCTCTTTCTCTTGAGCCATTTTATCCAACTACAAGAATTTACTGGGAAAACTTTAATCTGTTCAAAAATTTTGAATGTGACAACCATACTCTTATTTGAGTCTCATCTTAATGCTAAGTTTTCATTAGCCTCCACATTTATTTTTACTGTATTTATTTACAACTCTCCTCTGTTTTCTTATTCTAGCTGAGGGTTTCTCTAGTTTAAAAAAAAATTCTTTTTCTGTTGATTTTTTTCCTATAGTTTTTCTAGTCTTTATTTCTGCCTGATCTTTATTATTTCCTTCCTTCTGCTAACTTTGAATTTAGTCCACTCTTCTTTTCCTAGTTCCTTGAGATGTAAAGTTAGGTTGTCTTCAAAAAATCCCTCTAGGTTTCTGAGTCGGTAGACGATGAAGCCAAAAAAAAAAAAATCCTCAATTTTATCTTTTAATGATTAGGTTTGAGAAACAGTTCTCTTTTCAATCCTACAAGTACTTGAATTTACATTACCTCTATTCTTTTCCATTCTTGCTTGCAAATCAGCCAGTTTTGTTCTGATTTTGTCTCTTTTAAGATCTCTGTACCCACTTCACAGATCAAGAAAAATAAATATCCAGGCCGGACACGGTGGCTCATGCCTGTAATCCCAGAACTTTGGGAGGTCAAGGCTGGTGGATCACTTGAGGTCAGGAGTTGGAGATCAGCCTGGCCAATATGGGGAGACCCCCATCTTTACTAAAATAAAAATAAATTAGCTGGGTGAGGTGGCAGGTGCCTGTAATCCCAGGGCCTGTAATTGGAAGGCTGAAACATGAGAATTGCTTGAACCTGGAAGGCTGAGGTTGCAGTGACCCAAGACTCCACCACTGCACTCTAGCCTGTGTGACAGAGTGAGACTCCATCTTTAAAAAAGGCCAGGCTCAATCTGTAATCCCAGTACTTTAGGAGACCAAGACAGGTGGATCACTTGAGGCCAGGAGCTCAAGACCAGCCTGGCCAACATGGTGAAATCCCATGTCTACTAAAATCACAAAAATTAGTTGGCTGTGGTGGTGCATGCCTATAATCCCAGCTACTCGGGAGGCTGAAGCAGGAGAATCACTTGAGCCCGGGAGGCGGACGTTGCAGTGACCTGAGATTGTACCAGTGCCCTCCACCCTGGGTGATAGAGTGAGATCCTGTCTCAAAAAAACAAAAAAGAAAAAAGAACAAGAAAAAGAAAAAGAACTCTCCAGCCACTCAGGAATGCCCCCAGAGTGTCCAGGACCAACCACAGCTCTCTCCCTCCCTGTGAGGAATTACTCTCATGGCTTTTAGAGGACTCACTTCCTTACATTATTTCTGTATTGTGCTGTTATCCTAATTTACATCCCTGGAGACTATAGTTCAGCCTTCTAATTTCTTAAAATTGATACCTTTAACTTCCTTTCAATCTATCTTTTTTCTTCTCTTCTAACTCATTTGTTGGAAGAGCCTAATCTTGTAAGCTGTAGTTCCCCACTGTCTGGCTTTTGCTAAGGGTGTACTTGTGCTTCAGTGCAACATGTTGCTTTTTCCTGCACATTGGCAGCTGGATGCAGAGTCTTGATCAGAATCAATCTGATCCTTTTGGCAAGGTAAGAGTGGTGGTGTGTCCATTCATCAAGAGGCACATTATGTCTTTCCCTTTTGCCTAGGACCCTTTAATTCACTAGAGTTTGCAAATGGTAATATTTAAATTCTGTCATATTTTTTCACCTATTGGCTGTAATAATTTTGTAAAAGGACACTTCCCCTCATCTGCTATTTGGTTACCCAGGAACAGGGGTTATATAGAATAGGCAGGATAAATTATTGATAGTCTCTTGTTGATAGTAATTACAAACTCACAGGTTTAAACATATTTGATAGTTTTAACCCATTGAAATTTGTAACCTTATTAAGGTTCAAATTCTCCTACCCGTGGTGAATACAAGCCTCTTTGAATTGACTCCTGTGTCCTTGTGACACAAACCTAGTAGCTTTTTATAGCTTCTTTTTTATCTGGTACGTCAAAATGTTCCAGTTTCATTTTGTATGCTCCCTGTCCACAATTTCCCAAGAACTCCTCTTTTATAAAACGATCTTTAAGACCACAGTCTGGATGCTGTGGATGTGTGTTCACAGTGGGCTGGTCATTGTTTCTTGACCTCTTTATGGATAGAGCTAGAAATTGCGCGCACACACACACACACACACTCCTTTTTCTTTTCCTAAACATGTCTTTCCAGCATGAGCCTTCTTTCCTCCTTGTTATAGCATGGGATCTATCACAATACTTTTTCATTGTTTCTTTTTATTTTTCTAAATTTTAGAAGAACGATTGGTTAGCTAGCTTTACTAACTTTTTTCCAAGCTCATGGAATTTTCTCTTCTCTTGTTTTTATGAGATTTTAAAAATAGCACCTTGTTTGGGGTTTATTTTCTTACTTGCTTTCCTGCCTTACTATTATCTTGACCTACTTTTTCTGTGGGATTTTTTTCTGTCCTAACTTTTGACTTGAAATTGCACTGTCAAGAAAATGATTTACACAAAGTATGATTTTATAAGCAAAGATGCTCATTGCTGTGTTATTTAACTAGAAAAAGTTAAAATGTTTTTGTTTTATATCTTAAAAGGGGGAAATTATTAATTTGTGTCCAAAAACCAGAGGAATAGCTAGACAAATACTTGCTGTTATTAAAGTGTTACCTGGAAAAACTGGAATTATTTCTCCCTGTGTCAAATCATAAGGACATGGTTCATTGAATCAAATAAGAAAACCACCCACATTGATTTATGAACATAAATTACTATTACTGAATGGTAGTTTGGGAGAAAAATCTTTTCTAATCAAGGATTAATGCTACAGGTTACCTAGTATCTAGTTCTTGCTCACCTTCTACTACTGGTATGAAAATATTAGATCTTGAAATAGACTGGTTGCTATGCATCTTAACCTTTAACATGTCAGACCCAAATTTCTTTATACTGACAGTTCAACAAGTGAAATTAAAGAGTTAAGTTGACTTAATCTTATTAACACTCATTTTCTTTCTACATCTCTTCAATAGGTTTACTATAGAAGCCTCGCCTCCTTGCCCCGACATCCGGTGCCAGACATTATTGACAACTGAATATATCATGAGTATGTCTCATAAGCACCATGTGGAATCTGTTCTTCCATTCTTTGAGGCTTTGGGGAAATAGTGGCAAATAAGAATAAATTCTGACATACTAAACAAGACAGCGTATAAACTAGAATATTCACAAATCACTTGGTTACATTGTTTTTTAAAGCTCATATGGCCAAGACAAATTTTAAACTAATATTTGGGGATTTGCAGAGATCATGGCGGACAGGAGGCAGGACTAGACTGCAGGACTAGACTAGACAGAGCAGGATGCAGAGGCTCGCATTGTAAATTTTAGCTCCAGATAGACTGCAAGAACAAACCAGCAAGCCTGAGAGGACTCACAGACCCTCTGAAAGAAGCTGACTGCTCCTGCAGGACCTGGGACACACCCCAAATACTGTGAGTGCCCCAACTGCAGAAGTGGGAAAGGGAGACCCTCCTCTCCTGAACACACACCCCCACTGGAGAAGTTTCCGACTTTACCTGGAGTTGAGTCAAGTTAGAGAGCTGAGCCAAGCAAAATACAAGGGTAGAGAAAGCAGCAGAAAGACCCTGGGAGCTTGCTGGATCCCCAAGCAGCCCATTCCTGCCAGCACCAGAGCGATCCATTGGGAGGGTGGCCAGAAGAGCAGGAGGTAAAACTCCACAGGGAGAAGGAGTTCTCTAATTGGCCTTTGTAACAGTTTGAACAGGCAAGAAGCCTCCTGGCCAGAACGCGGGGGAGGGTGGAAATCCAGCATGCAGACTTCACATGCTGGGGAAGAACTGAAGCCCTTTCCTTTTGCAGCTGGGAGGCAGAAAGCCTCAGGGAAGTTTTCAAGTCTGTGTAACCCTCTGCCTGGAAGCAGACTCGGGGCTGCTGGGGGAGGCACGGTGGGAGTGAGACCAGCCCTTCGGTTTGCATGGGAGCTTGGTTGAGGCCTGTGACTGCTGGCTTTCCCCCACTTCCCTGACAACCTGCATGACTCAGCAGAGGCAGCCATAATCCTCCCAGGTACACAACTCCAGTGACCTGAGAATCTTACCCCCATCCCCCTTAGCATCTGCAGCAAGACCTGCCCAAGGAGAGTCTGAGCTCAGACAAACCTCGCCCTGTCCCCACCTGATGGTCTTTTCCTATCCACACTGGTAGTGGAAAACAAAGGACATTTAATCTTGGGAGTTCTAGGATTCTGCCCACCACTGATGCCTCTCCACACTACTACAACTGATGCTCTCTGGAAAGCACCACTTCCTGGCAGGAGGCCAACCAGCACAAAAATAGAGCATTAAACCACCAAAGCTAAGGACCTTCATAGAATCCACTGTACCCTCCACCACCTCCACCAGAACAGGCACTGGTATCCACAGCTGAGAGACCTATAGACAGTTCACATCACAGGACTCTGTGAGACAACCCTCAGTACCAGTCTGGAGCTGGGTAGACTCACTGGGTGGCTAGACCCAGAAGACAGACAACAATTACTGCAGTTCAGCTCACAGGAAGCCACATCCATAGGAAAAGTGGGAGAGTACTACATCAAGGGAACACTCCATGGGAAAAAAATTCTCAACAGCCTTCAGTCCTAGACATTCTCTTTGACAGAGCCTAGCCAAATGAGAAGGAACCAGAAAACCAGTACTGGTAATATGACAAAACAAAGCTCTTCAACACTTCCCCAAAATCACACTAGTTCATCAGCAATGGATTCAAACCAGAATGAAATTCCTGATTTACCTCAAAAAAGAATTGAGGAGGTTAGTTATTAAGCTAATCAGGGAGGCACCAGAGAAAGGGGAAGCCCAGTGCAAGGAAATACAAAAAATAATGCAAGAAATGAAGGGAGAAATATTCAAGGAAATAGATAGCTTAAAGAAAAAACAAGATAGTCCAAGATGGCCAAATAGAGGCAGCTCTGGAATGCAGTTCCCAGCAAGACAGACGCAGAAGCCGAGTGGTCTCCACAGTTCCAAACGAGGTACCAGGTTCATTTTGTGGGTCTGGTTGGACAGTAGGTATAACCCAAAGAGGGCAAGTTGAGGCAGGGTGAGACAAACATAGACACAAACATTTCAATAAAATACTGGCAAATCAAATGCAACAGCACATCAAAAAGCTTATTCATCGTGATCAAGTAAGCTTCATCCCAGGGATGCAAGGCTGGTTCAACATACACAAGTCTATAAATGTAATCCATCACATAAACAGAACCAAAGACAAAAACCACATGATTATCTCAATAGATGCAGAGAAGACCTTCAACAAAATTCAACAGCCCTTTATGCTAAAAACCCTATAAACTAGGTATTCATGGAACATATCACAAAATAATAAAAGCTATTTACAACAAACCCACAGCCAATATCATACTGAATGGGCAAAAACTGGAAGCATTCCCTTTGAAATCTGGCACTAGACAAGAATGCCCTCTCTCACCATTCCTATTCAACATAGTATTATAAGTTCTAGCCAGAGCAATCAGACAAGAAAAAGAAATAAAGCATATTCAATTAGAAAAGGAGGAAGTCAAATTGTCTCTATTTGCAGACAACATGATTGTGTATTTAGAAGACCACATCATCTCAGCCCAAAATCTTCCAAAACGAATAAGCAGCTTCAGCAAAGTCTCAGGATACAAAATTAATGTGCAGAAATCACAAGCATTTCTATACACCAATAAGAAACAGAGAGCCAAAGCAAGAGCAAACTCCCATTCACAATTACTACAAAGAGAATAAAATACCTAGGAATACAACTAACAAAGGATGTAAAGGACCTCTTCAAGGAGAACTACAAACCACTGCTCAAGGAAGTAAGAGAGTACACAAACAGATGGAAAAACATTTCATGCTCATGGTTAGGAAGAATCAATATTGTGAAAATGGCCATACTGCCTAAAGTAATTTATATATTCAATGCTATCCCCATCAAGCTACCTATGACTTTCTTCACAGAACTGGGAAAAAAACACTTTAAGCTTCATATAGAACCAAGAGAGAGCCCACATAGCCAAGTCAATCCTAAGCAAAAAGAATAAAGCTGGAGACATCATGCTGAATGAATACAAAATATAATACAAGGCTACATTAATCAAAAAAGCATGGTACTGGTACCAAAACAAGACATAGACCAATGGAACAGAACAGAGGCCTTGGAAGTAATGCCACACATCTGCAACCATCTGGTCTTTGACACACCTGACAAAAAAAAAGCAATGGGGAAAGGATTCCCTGTTTAATAAATGGTATTGGGAAAACTGGCTAGCCATATGCAGAAAGCAGAAACTGGACCCTTTCCTGACACATAACACTAAAATTAACTCCAGATGGATTAAAGACTTAAACATACAACCTAACATCATAAAAACCCTAGAAGAAAACCTAGGCAAAACCATTCAGGACATAGGCATAGGCAAGGACTTCATGACTAAAACACCAAAAACAATGGAAATAAAAGCCAAAATAGACAAATGAGATCTAATTAAACTTAAGAGCTTCTGTACAGCGAAAGAAACAATCTTCATAGTGAACAAGGAACCAACAGAATGGGAAAATTTTTCTGCAATCTACCCATCTGACAAAGGGCTAATATCCAGAATCTACAAAGGGCTAATATCCAGAATCTACAAAGAACTAAAACAAATTTACAAGAAAAAAATGCAACCCCATCAAAGTGGGTGAAGGATATAAACAGACACTTTTCAAAAGAAGACAAATATGTGGCCAAAAAACATATGAAAAAAATGTTCATCATCACTGGTCATTAGAGAAATGCAAATCAAAACCACATTGAGATATTATCTCACACCAATTAGAATGGCAATCATTAAAAAATCTGCAGACAACAGATGCTGCAGAGGATGCGGAGAAATAGGAAGACTTTTACACAGTTGGTGGGAGTGTAAATTAGTTCAACCATTGTGGAAGACAGTGTTGTGATTCTTCAAGGATCTAGAAATAGAAATTCCATTTGACCCAGCAATCTCATTGCTGGGTATATAAATCATTCTATTATAAAGACAAATGCACTCATATGTTCATTGTGGCACTGTTTACAATAGTAAAGACCTGGAACCAACACAAATGCCCATCAATGATAGACTAGACAAAGAAAATGTGGCACATATACACCATGGAATACTATGCAGCTATAAAAAAAAATGAGTTTGTGTCCTTCATAGGAACATGGATGAATCTGGAAACCATCATTCTCAGTAGACTGACACAAGAACAGAAAATCAAACACTGTGTGTTCTCACTCATAGGCAGGTGTTGAACAATGAGAACACATGGACACTGCACATGTACCTCAGAACCTAAAGCACAATAAAATAAAATAAAAAGATTAACAAAACCCATAGAAAAGAAAGCAATCAAAAACTCAGCAAACATTAGACACACTTTTAGGAATGTAAAATGGTCTGGAAAGTCTCAGCAATAGAACTGAATAAGTAGAAGAAAGAAATTCAGAGCTCAAAGACAAGGATTTCAAATTAACCCAATACAACAAAGACAAAGAAAAAAGAATAAGAAAATGTGAAAAAAGCCTCCAAGAAGTCAGTGTGGGATTATGTTAAATGACCAAACCTAAGAACAATTGGTATTTCTGAGGAAGAAGACAATTCTAAAACCTTGGAAAATAAACAAGGAAAACTTCCCCAGCTTTGCTAGAGATCTAGACATGTCAATACAAGAAGCACAAAGAACACCTGAGAAATACATCACAAAAAGATCTTCTCCTAGGCACATAGTCATCAGGTTATTCAAAGTTAAGATGAAGGAAAGAATCTTAAGAGCTGTGAGACAGAAGCACCAGGTAACCTATAAAGGAAAACCTGTTAGATTAACTGCAGATTTCTGAGCAGAAACCCTACATGCTAGAAGGGATAGGGGCCCTATCTTCAGCTTCCTCAAACAAAACAATTACCAAACAAGAATTTTGTATCCAGAAAAACTAAGTATCATGTATGAAAGAAAGATACAGTCATTTTGAGACAAATACTGAGAGAATTCACCACTACCAAGTCACCACTACAAGAACTGCTAAAAAGAACCCTAAATCTTGAAACAAATCCTGGAAACACATCAAAACAGAACCTTCATAAAGCATAAATCACACAGGACCTATAAAATAAAAACACAAGTTAAAAAGAAAAAGCAAAAAACAAAAAAATCCAAAGTACACAAGCAACAAAGAGCATGATGAATGCAATGGTACCTCACATTTCAACAGTAACATTGAATGTAAATGGCCTAAATGCTCCACTTAAAAGATACAGAACCACAGAAAGGATAAGAACTCACCAACCAACTCTCTGCTGCCTTCAGGAGACTTACCTAACACATAAGGACTCACACACACTTAAAAAGTAAAGCAGTGGAAAAAGGCATTCCATGCAAATGAAAACCCAAAGTGTGCAGGGGTAGCTATTCTTATAGCAGACAAAACAAACTTTAAAGCAACAGCAGTAAAAAGAGACAAAGAGGGACATTATATAATGGTAAAAGGCCTGTCCAACAGGAAAATATCACAATCCTAAACATATATACATCTAACACTGGAGCTCTCAATTTATAACACAATTATTGGTAGACAGCAACACGATAATAGTGGAGGACTTCAATACCCACTGACAGCACTAGACAGGTCATCAAGACGGAAAGTCAACAAAGAAACAATGGATTTAAACTATACCTTTGAACAAATAGACTTAACGGATATATACAGAACATTTCATCCAGCAACCACAGAATACACACTCTATTCAACAGTGCATGGAACTTTCTCCAAGACAGACCATGTGATAGGCCAAAAATGAGCCTCAATAATTTTAAGAAAATTGAAATTATATCAAGCCCTCTCTCAGATGCCAATGGAAAAAAAAAACTGTAAATCAACTCCAAAAGGAAACTTCAAAACCATGCAAATACACGGAAATTAAATAACCTGCTCTTGAATGATCACTGTGTCAAAAACAAAATCAAGATGGAAATAAAAAATTCTTTGAACTGAATGACAATAATGACACAGCCTATCAAAATCTCTGGAATACAGATAAGAGGAAAGTTTATAGTCCGAAAGGCCCACATCAGAAAGCCTGAAAGAGCACAAACAAACAATCTAAGATCACACCTCAAGGAACTAGAGAAACAAGAACAAACCAAACCCCAACCCAACAGAAGAAAAAAAAAATAACCAAGATCAGAGCACAACTAAATGAAATTGAAAAAACAATGCAAAAGATAAATTTAAAAAGCAGGTTCTTTGAAATGATAAATAAAACTGATAGACCATTAGCAAGATTGACCAAGACAAGAAGAGAGAAAATCCAAATAACCTCACTAAGAAACAAAACAGGAGATACTACAACGGACACCACTGAAATACAAAAGATTATTCAAGGCTATTATGAACACCTGTATGCATGTAAACTAGAAAACCTGGAAGAGATGGATAAATACCTGGAAAAATACAACCCTCTTAGCTTAAATCAGGAAGAATTAGATACCCCGAACAGACCAATAATAAGCAGTGAGTTTGAAATGCTAATTTAGAAATTACCAACAAACCAAAAAAAAAAAAAAAAAAAAAGTCCAGGACTAGACAGATTCACAGCAGAATTCTATTAGACATTCAAAAAAATTGATACCAATCCTTTTGACACTATTCCACAAGATAAAGAGGAAACCCTACCTAATTCATTCTATGAAGCCAACATCACCTTAATACCAAAACCAGGAAAGGACACAACCAAAAAACAAAACTAGGGACCAATATCATTGATGAACATACATGCTAAAGTCCTCAACAAATACCAGCTAACTGAATCCAACAACATATCAAAAAGGTAATCCACCATGATCAAGTGGGTTTCATACCAGGGATGTAGGGATAGTTTAACATACACAAGTCAATAAATGTGATACACCACATAAACAGAATTTAAAACAAAAATCACATGATCACCTCAATAAGATGCAGAAAAAGCGTTAGACAAAATCCAGCATCCCTTTTTGACTAAAACTCTCAGCAAAATTGGCATACAAGGGACATAGCTTAATGTGATAAAAGCCATCTATGACAAACCCACAGCCAACATAATACTCAATGGGGAAGAGTTGAAAGCATTTTCTCAGAGAACTGGAACAAGACAAGGACGCCCACTCTCACCACTCCTCTTCAACATAGCACTAGAAGTCTTAGCCAGAGAAATCAGACAAGAGAAAGAAATAAAGGGCATCCAAATCAGTAAAGAGGAAGTCAAACTGTCACTGTTTGCTGACGATATGATCATTTACCTCGAAAATTTTTCTAAAGACTCCTCCAGAAAGCTCCTAGAACTGACAAAAGAATTCAGCAAAGTTTCCAGATACAAGATTAATGTACACAAATCAGTAGCTCTTCTATATACCAACAGAGACCAAGTGGAGAATCAAATCAAGAACTCAAACCCTTTTACAATAGCTGCAAAAAATAAAATACTTAGGAATATACCTAACCAAGAAGGTGAAAGACCTCTACAAGGAAAACTACAAAACACTGCTGAAAGAAATCATAGATGACATGAACAAATGGAAACACACCCCATGTTCATGGATGGCTAGAATCAATATTGTGAAAATGACTATATTGCAAAAATCTACAAATTCAATGGAATCCCCATCAAAATACCACCATCATTCTTCACAGAATTAGAAAAAAAAACAATTCTAAAATTCATATGGAATCAAAAAAGAGCCCGCCTAGCCAAAGCAAGATTAAGTGAAAAGAACAAATCTGGAGGCATCACACTACCTGATTTCAAACTATACTATAAGACCATATTCACCAAAACAGCACGGTACTAGTATAAAAATAGGCATATAGACCAATGGAGTAGAATAGAGAACCCAGAAATAAACCCAAATACTTACAGCCAACTGATCCTCGACAAAGCAAACAAAATCATAAAGCAGGGAAAGGACACCCTTTTCAACAAATGGTGCTGGGATAATTGGCTAGCCACATGTAGGAGAATGAAACTGGATCCTCATCTCTCTCACCTTTTACAAAAATCAGCTCAAGATGGATTAAAGACTTAAATCTAAGACCAGAATCCATAAAAATTCGAGAAGATAACATTGGAAAAACCCTTCTAGACATTGGCTTAGGCGAGGATTTTGTGACCAAGAACCCAAAAGCAAATGCAATAAAAGCAAACAAATAGCTGAGACCTAATTGAACTAAGGAGCTTTTGCATGGCAAAAGGAACAGTCAGCTGAGTAAACAGACAACCCACAGAGTGGGAGAAAATCTTCACAATTTATATACCTCTGACAAAGGACTACAGAATCTACAATAAACTCAAACAAATCAGTTCAAGAAAAAAACAAACAATCCCATCAAAAAGTGAGCTAAGGACATAAATAGATAATTCTCAAAAGAAGATACACAAATGGCCAGCAAACATTTGAATAAATGCTCAACATCACTAATGATCAGGAAAATACAAATCAAAATCACATTGCAATACCAAGTCACTTCTGAAAGAATGGCCATAATCAAAAAATCAATAAACAGTTATTGACATGGATGTGGTGAACAGGGAACACTTCTACACTGCTGGCGGGAATGTAAACCAGTATAGCCACTATGGAAAACAGTGTGGCGGTTTCTTAAAGAAGTAAAAATAGAACTATTATTAGATCCAGCGATCTCACTACTTGGTATCTACCCAGAGGAAAAGAAGTTATCATTTGAAAAAGATACTTGAACACACATGTCTACAGCAGCACAATTTACAATTGCAAAATCATGGAAGCAACCCAAATGCCCATCAATCAATGAGTGGATAAAGAAACTGTGGTATATATTTATGATGGAATATTATGCAGCCATAAAAAGAACTGAATTAACAGCATTTGCAGTAACATGGATGAAACTGGAGACTATTATTCTAAGTGAAGCCACTCAGGAATGGAAAACCAAACATCGTATGTTGCCACTAATATGTGTGAGCTAAGCTATGAGAATGAAAAGGCATAAGAATGATACAATAGACTTTGGGTACTTGGGGGAAGAGTGGGAAAGGGGTGAGGGATAAAAGACTACAAATATGGTATAGCGTTTTTACTGCTGAGGTGATGGGTGCACCAAAATCTCACAAAGCACCACTAAAGAACGGACTCATGTAACCAAATACCACCTGTACCCCAATAATTTATGGAGAAATAATATTTAAAAAGTACTAGTGGAAGCGTTTATTAACATAGATAAGAAAACAATAATGCAAATAGATTTGGGGATATGAATATTCATGCCATGACATCAGAAATAGAAGTTGTAAAGTAAAAACCCCTATTCATTTCTGGGAAGCCTATTACCACTATTATCCTGGTATGTGGATTTGCAAACATCTTTGTTCTCAGACCTAAAGTGCTTAGAATATAATAGACAATAATTACTAAATCAAGCATCCAAAGAATTCAAGTATATCTTATTGAGTGAATGAGAGTTTTAAAACACATCCGTTTTAAGGAGAAAATGGGGACTGAATCAAAATAGAGACAAACAAGCTCTTATTGCATGAGGACAGAGCTCCATAATTATTCCCTGAACTTTTTTTGTTAACTGAAATTGATGAGCTCACCAAATATTATCCCTGCCAAGAATATTTTCTTATGTAATTGGAAAGACGATCTGAGGCTGAGAAATGAAAAAAAGTTATTTTCTAGAATCTATTTCTAGAAACATTTTTGATAACCCAAAAGATAAGTAGCAGATTGGACTTTTTGCTTCAGACTCCTTATTTCTTCATTAAGATAGAGGATTGTGTTTACTTCAAGGAAATCCAACAGAGTAATCAAGATTCCACACCTGTGTGTAGTTTAGGTTACATGGATCTACTGGGTTTTTTGTTTGTTTTGTTTTTGAGACGGAGTCTTGCTCTGTTGCCAGGCTAGAGTGCAGTGGCATGATCTCAGCTCACTGCACCCTCCGCCTCCCAGGTTCAAGCAATTGTCCTGCCTCAGCCTCCTGAGTAGCTGGGATAAGAACGTGCCACCACACTCAACTAATTTTTATATTTTTGGTAGAGATGGGGTTTCACCATGTTGGCCAGGGTGGTCTCAGTCTCTTGACCTCATGATCTGCCCCCCTCAGCCTCCCAAAGTGCTGGATTACAGGGGTGAACCACCGCGCCCGGCATATTGTTTTTAGTGCTGTGCTAAGAATTACAGTAGGCAAACCTGGTACATCTTAACTAACATATTGTATGGCTGATATAGTTTGGCTGTGTCTCCTCCCAAATCCCATCTTGAATTGTAGTTCCCATAATCCCCACATGTCGTGGGAGGGACCCCATGGAAAGTGATTCAATCATAGGGGCAGTTTCCCCCATGCTATTCTCGTGATAATGAGTGAGTTCTCATGAGATCTGATGGTTTTATAAGTATCTGGCATTTCCCCGGCTTGTACTTCTTCTTGCCACCTTCTGAAGAAGGTGCTTTGCTTCCTCTTCCCCTTCTGCCATGATTGTAAGTTTCCTGAGGCCTCCCCAGCCATGCTGAACTGTGAGTCAATTAAATCTCTTTTCTTTATAAATTACCCAGTCTCAGGTATTTCTTCATAGCAGCATGAAAATGGACTCATATAGGGACTGGCCCCTTTTATGATAGAAAGGGCTATAGATTTTTATAAACTGTGAACTTAAGCCTTCAAAAAGGAAAAGATCTGGAGAAAAAAAATCATATTATCGACCTAAATAAGAAGACTGGTTAGTTGATGTAGACATTAGAGATGTTCCATGCAATTACTCGTAATATTAAAACAAGTGTTATTTCAATGGACTCCCTAAATTGGAGAAGTAGAAAGTTTCTTTAATGAAAAGATCATTAAATTTAGGAAATTGTGCCAAGGATGGAAATTAGGTTCATCTGGTATTACAGACCAAATAAATTGGAAGTGACGATGTGACAGCTCTTTGGGGAAAGCTTATGCGGCTATGTTCCAATTAGCTGGGAAAGAGTATTGTCACGTGCCTGCCACGACGGGAGGAAAGAGTGGGAGCAGGTGAGACCCAGGTTTGCCCTCTGTGCCTTTGGCTATGAAGATTAGCCAATGAGAAAGCAAACTGCTCTCTCCAGGAAAATGGTTGGATTTTTGTAAGACTCCTCATTCATGAGGGTTCTTTGGGATGCAGAAAGGCAGGAAGTGTGCAGAAGTTCTCAAGAAAACAAGTTTTCGAGTTCATGTATTCCTCCTCTCCTTCCTGTTGCTGTGCCACTGCATAATCTTAGAGGAAAAAATACCATTGGTATGTTGATACAGATGCTCCTTGATTTACCATTTGCTTATGCCCCAATAAACTCATCATTAAGTTGAAAATACTGTACATCAAAAATGCATTTAGTACATCTAACCTACCAAACATCACAGCTTAGCCCAGCCTACCTTAAATGTGCCCAGAACACTTATGTTAGTCTACAGTTGGGCAAAATCATCTCACACAAATTCTATTTTATAATAAAGTATTGAATATCTCATGTAATTTACTGAATACTGTACTGAAAGTGAAAAACAGAATGGTTGTATGTTTGCTTGAAGTACCGTTTCTGCTGAATGCATATCAGTTTCACACCATCACAAAGTGGAAGAGTCAATAAGTCAAACCAACATAAGTCAGGGACTATCTGTATTTAAAAGAATGAATAGGGGCTCTGATGAAGAGAAATTACAGGATTGTCTCTGGGACGTGCCACCAGTTAGAGGGTGGATAGAGCAGGAGATTCCAAGAAAAGAGCCTGAGGAAAAGCTGCCAATTATGTGGAAGGAAATCAAGGAGAGGACAATTTTAAAAAGCCAACTCAGAGGAAGTGATGTAGAGAAATAAAGTTAGAGTGGAAGGAAGGGCAAAGTCAGAAGACCGACTTTAGTTCCTTCAGATACAAGGTACAAAAGATTGTTAATATTTGTGTAGAAATGGTTCCAGCTGAAAGAGAGAGAAGTAAAGCTGAAGGTAGAGAACTAATCAGAGCTTGTGAGAAGGCTAAAAGGATATGGTATTCATAGCCCAAATGAAAGAGTAGAGGCATTGCACTTTTTTAAATTTAAATTTTGAGTTCTGGGATACATGTGCAGGATGAGCAGGTTTGTTACATAGGTAAACGTGGGCCCTGTGCCTTTATAAAAATTGTCTTCCTCCCTCTAGAGAGAAGCACATGGATTTAAATGCGGATAGGTTTCTGGACTTGGAAGTATAAAGATGAAGAGACTCCTAGCTGACGACTGCTATGTTTAAGTGAAATAGGAGGCAAAGTTAAGAGTAGAGATGAAAGTATAGGAAGGAGAAATGAGAAGTTTGAGGAGAAAAGGCAGAAAATAGTTCACTTAAAGAGTGAGAAAAGCAACTTACAAGAAAAATGCAGGTGAGTTGTAAATCAGGGTTGAGTGGCCCCTGGATTTTTATGAGATTTCTTTAAAGGGAAGCCACGAGTCTGCCTGGCAAAATCACTTTCCTCCTGCAGTGTTCAGCTGTCTGTATGTAAGCACTGAAACGTGCTTGGATGGTTGAGTCATCACAAACTGGGGTTTCACCAGGCCAAAAAAACATGACAGAAGGAGAGGAAAGACGGTTTTAAAATGTAATAATAAGTTATTAAATGTCTAATAGAACGAGAGGTCGGTAGACCACAGCAGTGAGGAAAAGAAGAGAATGACTGCTGTGGGCCATGTCTGTGTGCTCATCAGATCAGCTCTGCATTTGCTCTGTGCCACACTGAGTCCCCCATGGAACACCTCAAAAAGCTCCCTTGCCCCTTGGTTTCTGGTGAGGTTCAGCCAGTGGGGAGCCTTTTGGGAGACTGAAAGGAAGAAGGTCTGATTACTTATTCCCTGGGTTGCATCAAATTGTTCCCCGCCTCCAGGTCATTCAATGCTCAAGGCAGTTGATATGATTTGGCTCTGTGTCTCCACCCGAATATCTTCTTGAATTATTGTTTCCATAATTCCCACATGTCGTGGGAGGAACCTGGTGGGAGATAACTGAATCATGGGAGCAGTTTCCCTCATACTGTTCTCATGACAGAGAATAACCCTCACAAGATCTGATGGTTTTATAAGGGGTTTCCTTTTTTGCTTGGCTCTCATTTCTCTCGTCGGCTGCTATGGAAGAGGCTCCTTTCGCCTTCTACCATGATTGTGAGGCCTCCCGAGCCATGTGGAACTGTGAGTCCATTAAACCTCTTTTTCTTTATAAATTATCCAGTCTCGCATACATCTTTATCGGCAGCATGAAGACAGACCAATACAGCAGCCAAATCTACACGGGTCTCTTAATCTAGATTTTGATAACAACTCCCTGTTGCCTCCCTTGAGGTGACGGCTCTTACTAGTTCCAGGTTCCTGCACTATTCCTTGTAGTTTCTCTAGAGCCTACTTGTATCTGTGTGAATGCTCCTTTATTAAACCCTTCTTTGAATTTTTCTACTTTTGAGTCTGCCATCTGTTTCCTAGCTGGGTCTCTGACTGATACCAGGATAGAATCAATCAGATGTTATAAGCATGAAATTTTGCAAAAGAAAAAGAGAGAGCCTAATGGTTCAGAAGTGGTGAAGAAAATTAAGAAAGGGGAAAAATGCCTCCAAGTGAAGGGCTTTAGGGGAAGTTTGTGCTGAGATAACAGCCACGTTTCTGTCAGAGGCCCTGATTGGAAAGAACAGTGAAAAAAGATTTGAGGATGGAGGGGAAAATGGGAGGAAATGAAGAAAGGCTTTTTGACTTATTTGACTCTGCAGAAACAGACCATAGAGCTATTCCACTGGAGGCACTCTTCTTCAAGACAAGGGAAGAAGGACCATGAAGGCTCTGCAGAGATCGTCAGGGCTGTCTCCTCCTGTTTCAAAGGGTGGGAGTGGAGGGAATCTCCTCAGTTTCTATTTCAACAGGTCAGACTGGCCAATCGGAGCCTTGAAGGTGGGGCTGCTGGAAGTCTTGGAGCACAACCTCCACCCTGCACCCTGGCAGAGCTGAGAAGGCGGGATAGCAGCCCCGGCGGCTCCTGTGGGTTGGGAAGGCAGAGCATCAAGCCAGAAGATTATTCTCCATCTAAAGATGCAGTGGATTTTGCCTTGTTAGGTTTTGGACTTGCTTGGGACCCGTCATCAACTACTTCACTATTTAACTCTTTTTGAATGGAAATGTCTAACCCCATACCTTCTCCACCATTATATTTTGAAAACACAAAACTTATCCAGGTTCACGGTTTCACAGCCGGAGATGAATTTTGCTTCAGGATGAATTGTACGTCAAGTCTCACCTATATCTGATTTTCATGATATTTAGGTGAGACTTTGGATTTCAGACTTTAGAGTTAATGCTGGAACAAGTTCAGACGTTGGGGTTGTTGGGATGGAATGAATGTACTTTTCATGCAAGAATGACATGAATTAGAGGGGGTGGCCGGGGCAGAATGTTATGCACTAAATGTTTTTCAGAATGTATGCGTTCCAAATAATGTTTTCAAAATTTATACGTTGGAGTCCTAATCCCCAATGTGGTGGTATATGAAGATAAGGCCTTTGGGAGGTAACTGGGCTTAGACAGGGTCATGAGGGTGACGCCTCATGATGGCATTAGTGTGCATGTAAGAAGAGAAAGAGGCTGGAGCTCGCTCTCACTCCACCAAGTGAGGATATAGCGAGAAAGCAACCATCAGTAAGCCAGGAAGGGACCCCTTGCCAGGGACCAGATCTGCCAGCACCTTCATCTTGGAGTTCTCAGACTCCAGAACTTGTGAGAAATAAATGTCCACTGTTTCAGAGACCCAGTCTGTGGTTTGTTACAGCAACTTGACTGACTGAGGCAAAGAGGAGTCAGCCAGTCACAGGGCAGGAATTCCAGAAGGCACAGTGATGGGGTTTAAGGTGATGGGGAAGGTTGTGGGATTGGGACACATTAGGGGTATACAGAGAGGAAGGTAAGTGGAATATCAAGTGGTAGCGAATGTTCTCAGAAGTTTCGCCTTCTGGGATAACCGAAGCAAACTGTAGATAGAGGCATACTATGGCTACTCATGATTATGTCTTAAAGGCAGATTGGCTTTGGGTTCTAGCATTCCATTGTGCTCCCAAACATTTCTATTGTTGATATGGCTACTGGTTATTCAGGTAATCAGCAGTTATTCTGGCAGACAACAGCGCAGGGCCATCCCTGAAGGATTTGGTCCGTGTTGTAGCTACAAATGAGGGGCTAATGCAAAGATAATTTGGCAAATAATGAAAGCTTATTAAGATAGAAGAGACTAGAGTGTATTCAAAAAGCTGATGGGAAAGGGATCAAGACAAAGCAAGGAGCTGAAGACACAGAAGAAAGAGAAGGTCATCACTGAGAAGTCCCTGAGCCAGCTGGACAGGATGGGATCCTGAACATAAGTGATGAGACTGATCTCTTCCACTCTGACAAGACGTAGGTAAAACTGATCAGTAGAGTGGCGGCTTGAATCTGGATAGGTGATTGTATCATGTGGGGTAATTCTACAGACTATTACTCAACACTGGGGTGCAATTTCACATCACTTTAATGTCTCCACATTAAATTTAATCTGGCTTGGCATCCAAATGGCAGATTGACACAAAGTCCACTTTTAAACTCTTGGGGATTCTCCCACTTCCCCTTAGATTTTCAAAGAAAAGGAATATCTTCCATGTCCCAGACACCTCTGGCTTCCAGACACTATTTGGCTTCCTCCAAATGTGCGCTCCTATGAAGGGAAATGTCTGGATGCCGCTCAGCTCCCACAGGGGCTATAGCCCCTTCTTTCTCTGATTTTGCAACCTGCCCTCCCAATCACAACAAAATGGGGCTGTCACCAGCTGCAGGCTCAGAGCAGTCAGGTTCTTTGATGGCTCGTGTCTCCACCTCCTCTCCTACATGGTGCCTGCCTCAGGCACCCTAGCCACAGCACTATTCACGGCACTCAACATTATTGTGCCAGAACATGCATGTCACCTGCCCATAACAAAATCCACACCATCTTGCCCTTTTTCCTGGAATTTTATGACAAAGCACAGACTGGGTCTCTGAAACAGCAGACATTTATTTCTCACAAAACAGGGTTCACTGCTTTTCTTTTCAACCTCTGAAACACCAACTTTTTCTCTCTAAAAGTAAACATATTTGCCCAAGACAAGACCCTGGACTGTTGAGACACAAAGAAATTTTTTTTCTCTTCTCTAAAAGAAAGTAGGACTTAGACCCTAAAAACATAAGGGCTTTTATCCCCTCTCTGAGAAGGGAGTTGAAGGGAAAAATCTTCATCCTTCATTCCGTATGAATGAGTAAACCAGCTCTCCACATACCCAACAATAAAAAAGACCTTTTTTTTTTGGCTGAAGGAGGAAAAGAACTGATAGCACCATCTTTGGCAGGTCACCCCCACTACTTGTGTTAACTCAAGTAGCCACATTACCAATGGATGAAGTGGAACCTAGATCACTGGTACATAAAGCCCAAGAGGCTATGGGCTAAGTTTGCACACCCGAGACAGGCAGCTCACATACCTGTGTGTCTTGTATATAAGTGTAGTGAATGATGGTGACTCTGCCCCATGGAAAGAAGTGTCTGAGCCAGAGACAGCCAGGGATTGTACTGGAGTTCCAGGTCACCAGTTTGTTTAGAGAGGGGACATGGAGGTAGGGAGGCCCATGCCCAGCTCTGGGGACAAAGGAGACAGTATTGGGGCAGCCAGTCTGCCTATGCTTCAACAGTGACACCATGTGGCAGCAATGGCTACAGGGACGGCAGACAACCATTAAACTCTGTTTTCCTCTGTGCAAGGGGATTGACGCTTCAACTGGGATAGCCTGAGATTCTTGACCTGTCATGGGGAGTGTGTGGGGGAGGAAGTGGGGTGCATGCATGTATGTGTGCTCCAGGTGTGAAAATTCATAGAAGTAAAATACCAGGGGTAAGTAAAAAAAAGATCTTTGATGATTGTAAGAGGAGGGCCTGATTCCTTTGATTTGGAGAATAATAGGGATTTAACTGTTTTGTACCCTTCGTGGAACAGGGCATACTGACTGCAGCGCTAAGACGGATCTTCCTTCACAACACCCATTTACACTCAGTAGCCCCACTGGACTTACAGAGGGAAATTTCCTAAGTCAGAACAAGAACGCATACCACAGGGAAAAGGTGTGGATTTTGAGGTGAGGTAGACTTGGGTTCAAATCTCACTTCTTCCATTGATTAATTGTGTGACTTGGGACATGTTCTCTTAACAATCTGAGCCTCAGTTTCCATATCTACCAATGGAGATGAGATAATTATGACCAATGTCATAATTACAGCCATCAAGTGCCACGACAGTGACAAATTTCACATTCTTTCTCCTCTTCTCAGGATATGTTGATTTGTTGATTGGCTGTCAGCATAAAAGCTGACAGCCAAGGTGGCAACTGGCTTCATCCCTGAATGTTTATAACAATGACAAATTTGGAATAAATTACGTGAAAGGGAAATAAATCAATACAATGAATTCATATTTGGAAATACTACGCAGGCATTAAGAACGAGGCCTTCAGCACAATTCAATGACATTAGAAAGCATTGACAGAATATTAAGTGAAAAAGGCAGCACATCAAGCCTCACATCATGTGTAATTTAACCAGTATCATATTTACATATTTACATATAGTATTCATATCCAAATCTATGCCTTCTATATGGAATTCAGAGGGCATTAAAATAGGTGCTTAAAGGAAATATAAAAATCTTAATAACTCGGCCAGGCGTGGTGGCTCATGCCTATAATTCCAGCACTTTGGAGGATGAGGCAAGTGGATTACCTGAGGAGTTTGAGACCAGCCTGGCCAACATTGTGAAACACCATCTCTACCAAAAGCACAAAAATTAGCCAGTTACAGTGGCGCTCAGCTGTAGTCCCAGCTACTTGGGCAGCTGAGGCTGGAGAATCATTTGAACCTAGGAGGCAGAGGTTGCAATGAGCCGAGATCACGCCACTACACTCTAGCCTGGGAGACAGAACGAGACTCCATCTCAAAAAATAAAAATAAAAAAATAAGAAATCTTAATAACTCATCTCTATAGTTCATGAGATTCTAATTTGGGGAGAGAAACATCTTCAGATTTTATATTCATAAGGTAAAGCCTTTTAAAAATGAAACTAAATAGAAGCACTGCTTTATGTTTTTTTCTGTGTAATTTTTCTGTGAGATTGGGGCTTTGTCTTCTCTTTCTTACATCCCCAAACTTTAGTTAAATGTACAGAGAAAGAGGTTGGGCCTGTGAAAGAAGGAGGGAAGGCGAGGGAGGACACAGCCTTTCAACCTGTTGGACACATTCTAGTTGTTCTTGGCCACGTACTAGGGGATGCCACCCTGAGTCTGAAACTTGCAAAGTTCTGTTTATTCCCTTGATTTTTATTCACTGGGGACCCTGAAAGATGCCAAATCTGAGAGAGCTAAGACTCAACCCCTTTTGTGGCAAGGAAGCTGTTATGTTGGTAATAGTGAAATGTGTGAATTTATTTAAAATAGTAATAAGAAAGCATGGTCAACTTTTCTCAAAACTTTCTTCTTCTCTCCCCAAAGTAACCTTTTTGCAGCTCTAGGTGAACAAATGCCCCTCTCTCCCTATTTGATGTACCCTACCATTTTTGATGGTAAGCTGGCGGTGAAGCAAGCAGAGTTACTTTAGGAAAATTAATCTACTGCAGTTAATTCACTTTTTTGTTCACTAGCAAACACTAGCTAAATATCTCTGTGCCAGGCACAATGCTATGGAATGAGGATCCAAACATGAATAGTTGGAGTTCACAGACTGCTGCAGACCACTTGACCACCAGCTTGATGAATAATGTGGTGGAGGTCCATGCAAAATATTGTGGGACTCCAGAGGACAAGCAAGGCTCTGCACAGGAAATACAGAAATGTGGAGGAGAAGGCGCTTTCGTGGGTATGGAAGAAGGCTTTGAAGCCTCTCCCATGTTTGGGCAACTCTGTTTTATGAGCTACGGGTCACCACCACAGAAACTGGAATCACACTTTCCCCACCTCCATCGCAGCTACAACAGGCACAGGGATGGGCTCCTCCAATCAGACACACCTGCTCAAGAGGCCAGGTTGGAGAATTTGGAGGAGGGTCTGGCATGGTGCACTCCAGGGAAGGGTGGCAGAGGACCCTACACTCAGCAGCCATTGTGGGGGTGGTGATCCTGAGTGGCAGAAGGCTTTATGGGGCAGACACACCCCACTTCCATTGTGCTCTTGAGAACTTCTCAGAAATCCCAAGAACTGTGAACTATCCCTAGATAAACTCCTTTTCTTCTTAAACTAAACACAAAATAAAATAAAAATGCTTTCTTAGTGTTATGGTAAAAACATTTGATCTTTTACTTTTTAATGCCAGGTTTCAGGGTCCTCAAATAAATATTTCCATCCAGAGATCAAGAAAGAGGCAAAATGACATTATTAAACTTAAAAACGCAGTTTGGTTTACATCAAATACATATGTTAACCTCTTGATATCAATGGCTGTCCAACTTTTTAAAGAGCTGAGGACATTTTAGTTGATATTTGATGAAATCCATAAACCACATGCATTAAAATATAAACCGGTTAGAGCAGATTTCCTGGTTGCACTGGGACTGACGTAGGTGTGACCTTCATTCTCCATTTGACTCTCGTTCAGGCTCTCAGAGCTCCTGAAGCAACTCCAAGGACTGTGCAGCTCTGCACAATACGTTAAACATCACTTCATTACCTGAATAGCTCACAGTATCTTCACCACCCAGGATTCTTTATTATTCTTTTCCAAAGAATACTTCCTACTATGCCATCAAAAGTGAATTACCTGATCTAGATTTTCTACATATAATTTCCTTTAATCTTCTCAAAATTCTTCTCAGATTGATACAAATATGTCCATTTGTAGGCTTTTTTGTTCCCTTGCAAACACTGCTGTCTTTGGGCTTCCCTCTAGATGTGAGCGTCTTGAAGCTGTTGACAGGGACGCAAAAGCAGCCTGAGCAGGTGCTGATCTAGGTCCTCAAACGATGGCCTGTTCTGATCCATTGGAGGGGGGTGGAGCCAATGCATTCCTGGTCCCTTCTGGAAGGTCTTGGATAAAACCAGATCTACAGATTGGGTGGATATAATCAGCAGGCAGCGTCTCTCCACCAAATAACCGAGGCAGAAGGACCCACAGATGCCGCAACGCCTGAGCCACGCCGGCCTGCTGCACCCTCCAGTTCCTTAACAATACTTAAAACATTTGGTATTCTTGCAGACAGCCTGTCCAACCGATATCATCCAAGCCACTAAGTTATTTGAAATGATCTTGTAGCCACATTAACAAAAATAAAAAGAAACAGGTAAAAGTAATTTTGATAATAGACTTTATTTAACCCCATATAGCCAATATATTTTCAACATGTAATCAATATAAAAATATGATCAATGTTATATTTTCTATCTTTTTAAATACTATTTCTTTGAAGCCTGGAGGGCATTTCACACTCACGATATATCTCTTAATCAGCCACACTTCAAGTACTCAAGAGACACATGTGGCTGGTGACTACTGAATTAGATGGTACCATCAGGGGTCCTGATTCACTTGACTTTGAATTGTTATTTATTTATAATACCCCACAAAACCATAGTAAGACAGAAATGAAGACAGATCGTATTACTCAAAACATTTGCCTTTTGCCATAACAGGTAAACAACACTTCTAAACTGGCCCATGTTTGAGTCGGTAAATAGGAATGCCTATAGCTCTATGATTTTCATACTTTTCCATAAAAACACACACAAAATACAGTTTTATTAAAATAATATGAAATAGTAGAATGCTTCTAATGCCAACTAATTTTTCTTTTTAGCAAATGTTCAAGTGTATAATAGCACATACTGATTTATTAATTTTTTTTTTGAGATGGAGTCTCACTCTGTTGCCAGGCTGGAGTGCAGTGGTGCGATCTTGGCTCACTGCAACCTCCGCCTCCCAGGTTCAAGTGATTCTCCTGTCTCAGCCTCCCAAGTAGCTGGGACCACAAGCAGGCACCACAACACCCTGCTAATTTTTTTTTTTTTTAATTTTTAGTAGAGACGGGGCTTCACCATATTGGCCAGGACGGTCTCAATCTCTTGACCTCAGGATCCACACGCCTCAGCCTCCCAATGTTCAGGAGGGAGCCACTGCACCCGGCCTGACTTATTTAATTTTACATGAGTTCTCTCAATTATGAGTCTTTAATATTCTGTCTTGCCTTGAAAGCATCATAGTAAATGCAACTGTACTTCAAAAATTGAGAAATCAATAATATGTTCTGCAAGGTGCTACTGTCAGATTCAATGAATGAATTATTGTCCTGGGACCTATAAAGTTTATTTCCAAGTTTTATAGGAAGTCGGTATAAAAAATTAAAAAGTTACCATTTGATTATTTCTCTAAATTAGAAATAACCACAATCCACCTCTCAACTTTATCCAAGGGCTCACTTCTGCATGAAGCCAACCATCTGCAGGCTCAGAAGTGTTGTAGAAATTGTCCTCTTTTTCTCTTTATTTGACCCCACTTGTCATTTTAGAATCTGCAATTCTGCTTCCACACTCTCCCCAACTCTTTCTACAAATTACAATGGGGTGTCTCACATGCATTTCTGAACAAGAACTCTCCTTCAACTTGTCCAACATATTTTTCCCTTATATTCAGATAAAATATAAAAATGTCTCACAGAGATTTTCATGATGCCTGCAAAACACTAACTAGGTTTGCTACCACTGTGCCTGATGCCCTATTCTACTGTTGCTGTTACTTTCAAGTGGATGACACAGTGTATCAAAGCCATATTGCACTGATGACACCTCCATTGTGATGGGGAAGAAAATACTCCTTTCTTTTTGCCATATATCCCCCTCCTTCCTACCAAAATACACGTGGTCTATTTAAAAAAATTAGGCTACTATTTTTTAAATTGTCATCTTCTTCGCATTCTAAGAATGAATGTTTGGGTTTTTGATATGTGGGTTATATGGGAAATACCTTAATGGCCATTTTTATTATACAAAGTAGTATCCAGAGTCTGATATAGAAAGAGGAGTTGAGGACAAAGAAGAGTCAAATTACTTTTCAAGGTAACAGGAAAGGTTTCCTTGCTGGTGGTCAGGATGGCATTTTGGGGAGATGATTTGTGTGGGTTAACTGGTTTATCTACTCTTGATAGGAAGCCAATCAAAGACTGGAAGAAGACTTATTAGGGGTCAGACCTGGGAAGAGAAGAACAGAAGAGGTTCTAACAGCATGATGACACACAGGGAGGGGGGAAGGGTGATGATGATGCAGTAGATACTGGAGGAGGTTTCAAAATAGGGGCTATAAAATTAGAATCCTCATCAGGAACTTTGCAAGATGCCAGAAAGAAGGAAACATGTATCCAAAAATGGAAAACATTTCTGGGAGATAGTGTGTTGTTGCTTCTGGCTGCTTTTATGAGATTAGGTAGACAAACCTGCTTAGATATGACACCGAAAGCATAAGTGACACACACAAAAAAAAAGATAAAATTTTACACTTTTGGCCTTAAAGGACACCCTCCAGAAAGTGAAAATACAACCCATGGAATGGGATAAAATATTTGCAAATCCTCTACTAAGGGTCTAGTATCCAGAATATGGAAATCTAAAAAGCTATTACAACTCAACAACAAAAAGGCAAACAACCCGTTCATAAAATGAGTGAAGGACTTGAATAGACATGGCTCCAAAGAAGATGATATACAAATAACCAATATGCACATGAAAAGACGAGCAAGATCCTTAGTCATTAGGGAAATGCACATTAAAACCATAATGAGATACCACTTCACACCCACTGGGATGGCTGTTAACAAGAGTAATTCAGGAAGAAGTGTTAGTGGGAATGTGGAAAAACTGGAAGCCTCATACATTTCTGGTGAAAATGTCAAATTGTGCAGCCATTTTAGAAAACAGTCTGGGCTGGGCACCGTGACTTACACCTGTAATCCCAGCACTTTGGGAGGCTGAGCCAGGTGGATCACCTGAGGTCAGGAGCTTGAGACCAGCATGGCCAACATGGTGAAACCCTGTCTCTACTAAAAAGACAAAAATTAGCAGGCATGGTGGTGGGTGCCTGTAATCCCAGCTACTTGGGAAGCTAAGGAAGGAGAATCGCTTGAACTGGCGGAGGTTGCAGTGAGCCAAGATCGTACCACTGCACTCCAGCCTGGGTGACAAGAGTGAGACAAGCAAGCAAGCAAGAAAGAAAGGAAAAGAAAAGTAAAAAACAAAGAAAGAAGGAAAGAAGGAAGGAAAGAAGGAAAGAAAGAAAGAGGAAGGAAGGAAGGAGGAAGGAAGGAAACAGTCTGGCAATTCTTCAGATGGTTAGATATAGACTGGTCATGTGACCCAGCAATTCTACTCTTAGGATAGATAGATAGATAGATAGATAGATAGATAGATAGATAGATAGATAGATAGTATATACGTATATAGTATATATATAGAGAGAGACATGAAGATATCCATATCTACATAGATATAGATACATGTCTCTACCTAACAGTGGATATCTATATATATATATATATCTCCAAAAGATATGAAGACATATGTCCTCACAAAAACTTGTACATGAATGTTCACAGCAGCATTATTCATAAGGGGAAAAAGATAGAAACAACTCAAATGTGTATCAACCGGTGAATGGAAAAATAAAATGTGATATATCCATTTAATGTATTCAGCAATAAAAAGGAATGAGGTGTTTATATATGCTACAACATGGATAAAACTTGAAAATATTAGGCTGTGAAAGAAACCAAACACAAAAGACAACATACTGTATGCCTCTACTGATACAAAATTTTCAGAATAGGAAAACCCATACAAACAGAAAGCAGATCAGTGGCTGATTAGGTCTGGTGAGGCTAGGGGAAGAAGGACAGTAACTGCTCATGGGTACAGGACACTTTTTTTAAGAAATAAAAATGTTCAAAAATTTATTTTGGTAATGTTAAATGTATCAAGACCGAGAGATATAAGGAGTCTCTGACAGTCAAAATTAGAAACATTTCTCATTCTTGATGGTTCAATTTAGCTGTGATTAGCATTTTTTTAAGTTTCCTTGTTCCACTGAGATTTGTGATTACCTATCAGATAATTAAAAATAGAAGGAAAGTGGGTGATATGTATCATTGTTGCAGATGTCTACAACCCTGGCCAAGACCAAAAATAAGATATAACTGATCATTGGCCATGGGTGCCAAAGACGGTGCCATAAATAGAAGATAACACATACAGGGGCAGGGATCAGATAGCAGGCCTTCGTATAGTTTTTATGGCCAGGGTTTTCATAATACATAGGGAGGATTTTACTATATGGGACAAGAGAATGGAGAATCTGAAAATAGGCAGAAGACCTCCAAATGTATCTCATGAAATGGAAATTCTTTTAAATCATTTTTTTAATTGGCAAATAAAAATTGTATATCTTTGTGGTACACAATGTGAAGTTTTGAAATATATACACATTGTGGAATGGCTAAATTGAGCAAATGAACATATGTATTACCTCACATACTTGTTTTTTATGATGAGAACACATAAAATCTACTTCCTTTGTGATTTTCAAGTATACAATAAAACAGAACATTCTTCATCCTATATTCTATACAGGGAACAGACTAAGTGAGTTTCTCTAGTTATGAGGCTTCAAGCTGTCATTCAGTGCTGGCGCAAACATTCAAAGAGAGGGTAAAATTTCTGTTAACAATGTATTTCAGCATTTCCCCCACAGACCCTTCATTTCTTCCCATCACTAAACTCTGTGACTCTTAGGCCTAACCACAATTTTAACATTGTTATTGTAGGAATTCAACTAGGAGACTAGGGATTATTACAATTCAGTTAGGCAGAAGGCTTCTCTTTCCTCTTATTCTGTATACAAAACTGGCTACTGTGAGGAGAGAGGAAGGAGAGCCTTAACAGCTGCAAAAATAGGAAATAGCAGGGAGAGCGTAACAGATCCCCAGCATCAGCGAGAGGGAGTGACGGGGTAGCCAGTGGGATGTGAATGGCAGAATGGGGAGTTTCTACAGTCTGTATGACATGGGGTGTGTGTGTGTGTGTGTGTGTGTGTGTGAGAGAGAGAGAGAGAGAGACAGACAGACATTGAAATTATAGGTGAAGAGGTGGGAACAAGCATTTTATAAAAGGGAACAGACTAAGTGGCTTTCCTCCTGGCAAACATGGCTGTCCATATATGAATAATATTAAGCTCTTAAACACCCTCAAATAATATATTTCATCACCACAAGTTGATTTGATTTAATATATAGTTGGATGTGTTTCTATAATATTTGTGAATGTATCATTGATTTATTTCTTTATTCCCTCATTACTGAATGCCTAATCAGTGCTAGATACCCTGTAATAGTGGTGTTAGTGGAGGGCAACACGGGTATGGTCCCTTTCTTTGTGAAATTAAAGAAATGAATCATATATTTCCATAATTAATATATTACAATCATAATAAATTCTAAAATGGAAACATATACAGTGTTATGAGAGCATATATGATGAATATGTGGTTCATTTTATGGGGTTAACAAGAGATTCCCTATAAAATTTATGTTTAAAGTAGGACTGAAAGATAAGCAAGCGTTAACTAGGTGAAAAGGCCAGGGTGGGGAGAGTGTTCAAGACAAACGGAAAATCATATTTGAAAGAATCTGCATATGAATGAGAACAGGGCCTAGCTGCCATAGTTAGAAAATACAGAAAAGAGAAGGGACACAAGTTGTGAGTTGAGGCCCTAGACATTTGAAGATGCCACATCAGTAAGAACTTTTAAGGATTTTCCACTATTGGTGAATAGGAAGCTGCTGAAGGGATTTAACCAAGGAAGTGACATAAAGGCCTGCCCTTCAAAGAATAGCTCTCAATGAAGAGGAATGCACCGTATTGAAGGGAGAAGGAAGATGCGAAGAACTATTGAGAGTATGACAGAAGTCCAGACAGGATATGAAGGCATTGCGCAATGTGATAAAATTGAAATTGGAAAGATGTGAACAGATTGGGGAGTTATTAGAAGTAAAGCTGATGAACTTGGTAATTTCTTGCATGTGGGGAGATGAGGTAAAAGGAAAGTTTAAATTGTAAATATCATTCCCAGAAGCTTTCTGCTTCTATGTGGGATGTAGTGTTCATGGCAACAACACTCCAATGAGAAAAAGCCTGATAAATGACAATTATCATATTGTTATGTGCATAAGAGAGGGAGACCCATTTCCAATTGATCTAACATATTCTAGAAATGTTTCCCTCTAAAGATATTTGTTGATTCTGTGCATAAACTGAGGATTGCCTGTAATCCAGGAAGAGATCTCATGGCGGAAAAAACTCAGCAAACATTTGGCAGTAGCAAGGTCTGGGACATGGGGAGCCTCAAACACATGGACAACATGGGGACATGGGGAGCCTCAAACACGTGCACAACAGGGCATTTGCTGAGCTGTGGGCTATGTGGAAGGCAACACACATCTGGAGTCCCTCTCAATATATTTTCCAGCATTTAAACTATGTGGAATGGGAGGCTATAGAACTAAGCTGAAAACCTCTAATAAAGTCTGGGAGGCCAACCCTTAAAATTGGAGTCAAGCCAGAAGTAGTCTGGGTTTTACCAAAACTGCAATCCCACTTCAACCCACCTCAATTCTGCTTTTTTTTTTTCTTTTTTTCTTTTTTCTTTTTTAGAGATAGGATCTTGGTCTGTCAGCCAAGTGCTGTGATGCAATGATAATAGTTCATTGCAGCCTTACCTCCTAGGATCAAGCAATTCTCCCACCTCAGCCTTCAGGTATCTAAAACTGTAGGTGCATGCCACCATACCCAGTTTTTTCTTTATTTTTTGTAGAGACAGGGTCTCACTATGTTGCCCTGGGTAGTCGCAAACTCCTGGCCTCAAGCAATCCTCCTGCCTCAGCCTCCTGGCTGACCACCTAAATTCTTGCTGGGATGAAGTGATCAAGCTTCTACCCTACCTAACAGAGAAAAGGAGAATCTTCTCCTGTAGGATAGAATGTCATCCAGAGCCTCTGAACTTGTTTTATACACAATGCTAAGCATACAACAAAAATTACCAGACATGGAAAAAGACAAGAATATATGAATGATGATCAAAAAAAAAAAAAAAAAAAGACACCAAACAGATTCACAGATGGTCTAGATATTTAGTAGATTTGAAGCTGAGAAGAGTGGATGGAAGCACAGACAGAAGTGGAATGCACCAGATCGGCTGGCTCAGGTCAGCCAAGTGAGGATGAGCAGAAAGAGAGCAAAGGCTGATGGATTCCCGTGCGTAGAGGTCCAGTTAAGGAGGGGAAGTTGGTTACACAGTCCGAGACTGATAAGTAGAAGGAGAACCAGGGTTGTGGTTCTCCTTCTTATCAGTTGCTGTGATGACCAAGCAAAAGAGAATTTTTAGAAGGAGAAAGGGAGTCCTGCAAAGAGGTCAAGTGAGGTGGGGAAAGAGACAGTTGTTAAGCGTGAGCAGCTGGTGGGAAGCAGAGACCTGCTGACTTCAACATCCAAGCTGAACTGAGCAAGGTTATCATTTTACATCAACACATTTTGGTGGATGGTCAAATTAAAAATATCTGATTATAAACTCATCCAAAAATCAACAATCCACCAAAGCATAATACATTACTTTAACAATGCTACTTTAGCTATTTTCTTGACCTGAACTGACATTTGTTTTAATCAGATTACAAGTCTCTTTCCCATCAGTCACAACTTACTCCTTCATAACTAATAACGTTTCACTATTTGACTCTCATAGAAGTTACATGAAGTGAAATGTTAAAGGCACAGATATAAGATTATTACCAATGAGACAACTTCGAGCAAGCTTTTTTTAAAAAATTATTTTACTTTAAGTTCTGGGATACATGTACAGAATGTGCAGGTTTGCTACATATATATATATATATATATATACATGTGTCATGGTGGTTGGCTGCACCTATCAACCCATCATCTAGGCTGTAAGCCCCACATGCATTAGGCATTTGTCCAAATGCTTTCCCTCCCCTTGCCACCCACCCCCTGACAGGCTCCGTTGTGTGATGTCCATGTGTTTTCATTGCTCAGCTCCCATTTATGAGTGGGAACATGCAGTGTTTGATTTTCTATTCCTGTGTTAGTTTGCTGAGAATGTTGGCTGCCAGCTTTATCCATGTCACCGTAAAGGATATGAACTCATTCTTTTTTATGGCTGCACAGTATTCCATGGTGTGTATATGCCACATTCTCTTTATCCAGTCTATCCTTGATGGGCATTTGGGTTGGTTCCAAGTCTTTGCTATTGTAAATAGTGCCATAATAAACATACATGTGCATGTGTCTTTATAGTAGAATGCTTTGCAATCCTTTGAGTACATACCCAGTAGTGCAATTATTGGGTCAAATGGTATTTCTGGTTCTAGATACTTGAGGAATTACCACACTGTCTTCTACAATGGTTGAACTAATTTACATTCCCATCAATAGTTTAAAAGTGTTCCTAATTTCTCCACATCCTCTCCAGCGTCTGTTGTTTCTTGACTTTTTAATAACTGCCATTCTAACTGGTGTGAGATGGTATCTTATTGTGGGTTTGATTTGCATTTCTCTAATGACCAGTGTTGATAAGTTTTTTTTCATGTTCGTTGGCCACATAAATGTCTTCTTTTGAGAAGTGTCTGTTCATATCCTTCACTCACTTTTTGATGGGGTTGTTTGTTTTGTTCTTGTAAATTTGTTTAGGTTCCTCATAGATGCTGGATATTAGACCTTTATCAGATGGGTAGATTGCAAAAATTTTCTTCCATTCTGTAGGTTGCCTGTTCACTCTGATGATAGTTTCTTTTGCCATGAAGAAGCTCTTTAGTTTGATTAGACCCCATTTGTCAATTTTGGCTTTTGTGGAAATTGCTTTTGGTGTTTTAGTCATGAAGTCTTTGCCCATGCCTATGTCCTGAATAGTATTGACTAGGTTTTCTTCTAGGGTTTTTATGATTTGGAGTTTTACATTTAAGTCTTTAATCCTTCTTAACTTAATTTTCATATAAGGAAGGGGTCCAGTTTCTGTTTTCTGCATATGGCTAGCCAGTTTTCCCAGCACCATTTATCAAATAGGGAATCCTTTCCCCATTTGAGCAAGCTATCTTTAAGCTTCTACTTCATGTTTCTGAAAAATATAATATTTGCTTTAATAGATAATTGCTGCTTTAGTTACACTACCTTTTACATGAATTCCCAGCAGACTTTCTGTAAAGAGACAGCTATTAAACATGTTGGCTTTGGGAGACACATATAGTCACATATTATTTTAAAAAATAGTTTATTTAAAATGCAAAAACCAATTCTCTGTTTGCAGGCAATACAAAAACAAGCTGCAGGTCAGATTTGGTCTGTGAGGCAGTTTGACCAATCTCACCCTGAAATATCTACGGTGTAATATGTGTTTTATTTTACTCATAGTAGCTTATCTTTTTCACCTCTATATGAGTTTGTATATAATTTTTATAGAAATATATATCATTTATATATGATTATATACTTTATATTTAACATAAGTTATTTATATTAAAATTTATTAATGTATCATTATAAAAGATTATATTTCAGAAACTTTTATTTTTGTTTTCATGAGTTGACCGAGATCATCCAAGCAAAATCTTAGAGTTCTGAGAGAGCCCTCTGAAAATCATTCTAGCTCAGATGTTTCTCATGAGATTTTTGAAAGTCAAAATTATATTTTCAACTGAGAGCTCTTGGAAATTTGCAGTTGTTGGCTACATGATAACACCTCATTTCAATGTCTTTGTCTGGCTGGTTTATCTACTTCTCTACCAGGAAATCTATTCAACCCATAGTGCTTTCTCTACAAACGTTTCTGCATTTCTCAATAAATAGTGATAAAAGAATGGGCCCACTTGACGGTCTCATCCAGGAGACAGCAGCAGCTGAAACAAAAGGAATGTAGCCAAAGCCGAACTGGTATAACTTGGACTTTTTTTCTCAATTCTAAGAGGAAGATTCTTTGTTGTACGAGGAGCTGCAAAACACAGGACAGAATGTGCATGAGTCCAGTCACCAACATATTGAAATCTGGTCTTCAAAACTTGCAGATGGCCTCACCCAAAGTCCCTGAGGATGTGTTTGTGAGGAACTCTGGTGAATAAAATATCTCCTGAGCACTGACTTTATGTGTGGCAACCTGTGTCTTGAGAGTCACTTGTAAAAAAAAAAAAAAGAAGAACCAGAACAAGAAGTTAACAAAAGAAGTGAAATACATTGGTAACTATCAGAGAGTGTCATGGCACAAAGTGTAGGCCAAGCAGAAAAAGAAATGTCACACATTAAAGGAAAAACAATAATTAAAATTCACTGTCAGTCTTGAAGTTACCAGTTTATGAAGAATTCAGCTTCAGCTGTTATTGTTTTGAAGCCATTGTAAATTACTGCTTCCCACCCCCCCTCACCCTCACCACCTCATTTTCCTCCCTCTTTTGAAAAATGGGCAGGGATGCCTGTTAAAATTAAACTTAGATATGCTGAATTCATATTCTCATGGGTTCAATGTATAAAATGAAACAAGTACATGCTTTGGAAGCAACAACAAGGAAATCTCTTTGAAATGTGTATTAATATCATTTAATAAAATAGTTCTAAAACAAAAAAATATGTTTACAATAATGTCTACTTTATATATGTATGCATGCACTTTATATACATTATTTCACTTAAATTCTCAACAATCTCCTGAAGTGGCTATTATTAATCTCATTTTACATGCAAGGAGATGGCATTGGAGAGATGAGATAGTTCTTAAAGGTCATATGGCCAGAAGACAGAGAGCCCTATCCCCCACATCTTCTCTTTCCTCTGCTATGCTGCTTCTCTAAAAGGTAAACCAGCCAGGCACTCAGGGAACACAAGGAATGACAACTCATTACTGCCTATTGAAAATTCAAAATCAACTGATGTCAACAAGGGTAGTCATTCACATCACCCACTGCTAAATAGAAACTCGAGGCTATTGTTGCCCTAGGTAACAAGCCTGATCCCAAGGTTTGTCACTGATTGTGTTATGGGATCTTTACGGTGTTGCTTTTCTGGCCAGTGGCCAGTAGTGCCTTTGCCTGAGTTCTTGTCCTGCATCCAGGGTAAGAATGAGGTACACAGACAAGGGGAGAGTGAGTAAGACAAAGAGAAGCTTTACTGAGCATTAAGACAGCTCAGAGGAGACCCACAGGGGGCAGCTCCTCTCATCCAGTGTTCAGCTCTCAGTAGAGAGGAGGCCCTGGAGAGGGTGGCTTTTCTCTGCAGGCAGGTCACCATAGACATCCCAGCTCTCAGCAGTGTGGGTAACTACACTCTGCAAACATCTCTCCATCCTCTCTGTCCTCTGCCCTGCTCTGGCTAAGCCCAGGGATTTTTTGGACCTCAAAGGGGAGGAAGTGCATGCCAATAGGTCAGCCATGGGTAATCTGGAAGAGGTAACACAGGTCCCCATTCCAGTCCACTGGGACTGGCAGACCGACCAGTAGCCTTCAGGCCCTCCCTGGCCTGAAGGTGGGGCCTTACTGGGACCCTCCCCCTTCCATCCAGGAATCTGTCCGCCTCCTGCTGCCATTCATGGCCCTGGGCTTTAAGGTGAGAATTTTATCTGAATATCAACAAATGGAAAGTGGTGCAGAGAACAATCCATTTGTTTGTGCCTACAATCATTGGGTCTAATCAGATCTTGGTATACGAAAATAGATAAACAAGAGTCTCATGAAATCATACTGCAGAGCAGGAGAAAGTTAACAACATCCAATCTGTGGATTCTGGGGAAGAGCAGTCTCCTGGAAGCACATTCCTGCAGACTTCAGAAGAAACTTTATGAGTAATCAGCACACCTGGATAAAGTTCAAGAAGATACAGTCACTAAGAAAGTGGAGCACAAAATAATGCAAGAAAGGTCTGGCATAATAAAGCAAAAGGATGCCAGCTTCAAAATGAAGATGTGAACAAAGCAAAATCTCTTTCTGCTCTATACCTAGAGAAAGAAAAATATATGTGTAAATTTTTCATTAATGAATACATACTTACCTTCAAAATGCAAACAAAGGAATTCTTACACCAGAAGCTTTGTGGTAACCTCAGAGGAAGTAATAATACATTAGCTTCAGAACTAAATCCAAACTACTCCAGGATATTCTCACCCAATAATATGTCACTTTCTTTGCAGGAAATCATGCCTTTAATGCCCCATGATTAGACAATTTCTGTGACATAAGCCATTGAAATGACATAGATTAGGACACTTGTTGGAATACTCCATTGCATAAGGTGAGCTCAAAAGAACCAAAAAGCCTGTAAGCGATGCCTACACCATGAAACGCATGTATGTAAAACCACAATAGCAAAACAACACCCAACAAATTGAAGAACTTATATCTGAACAGAAATAAGAGAACAATAAAAGATTTAAAGTAAGTATACTTTAGACTGTAAAGACAGAAAGTCAAACAATAAATAAGAACAGGAAGTTATTAAACAAAAGCAGATTTTCATGGAAAAGTAACACTTAGAGATCCTAATATTTCTTTTAAAAAATAATTGTTTAGGATTCAAACAGATGCTTGTACACCAATGTTCATAGCAACATTATTTACAATAGCCAAAAAGTGAAAACACAGATGTCCACCAACAGATCAATAGACGAGAAAAATGCAGTATATACAAAAAACGGGATATTATTTAGTTACAAAAAGTAAATTCTAACACATGCTACAACCTAAAGGAAACTTGAAGACGTTTTGCTTTGTAAAATAAGCATAGACAAGAAAAGATAAATATTGTATAAAGCCACTTATATGAGGTACCTGGAACAAGCATAGAGACAGGAAGTAGAATCGAAGTTACCAGAGGCTGGGAGAGTTCTCTGTTTAGGGTAAAAAGTACCAAAACTAGATGGTGGTAATAATTGCACACCATTGTGAATGTACTCAATGCCACTGAACTGTACACTTAAAAATAGTTCAAATAGGAAATTTTATGTTATGTATATTTTACCACAATAAAAAAGGCCAAAAAAACCTAACTGTTTAAACCTTAAATATAAAAACTCAACAAATGAAGAGCTGACTGGACATAAGAAGTGAATTAGCTATCTGGAAAATCAATTCAAGGAAGTACTCAAGTACACAGTTCACAGAATTAAAGAGAAGGAAAGAGTGAGAGGGAAAAGTTAACAGATATAAAAGAGATGACTTTAGAATTTCCAATATCCATCTATTAGTGACACCTAAAGGAAATACTAGAGAGAATGTAGAAGAAGCAGTATTCAAAGTACCATAAGCAGAGATTCTCAAGAATTATAACAAGACTAAGTTTTCAGTTGGAACAAGTCCACTGAGTATGACCAGGAGAAACAGAAGAAAAACCAAACCTAACCTAGGAAATAACTGTGATGGAACTCCACACTATCAGGGAAAAATAAAATCTGAACAGCTACTGTATTAATTTATTCTTACACTGCTATAAAGAAATGCCCAATTCATAAAGAAAAGAGGTTTAATTGATTCACAGTTCCACACGACTGAGGAAGTCTCAGGATGCTTACAACCATGGCAGAAAGGAAAGCAGGCATGTTTTACATGGCAGCAGGCAAAAGAGAAGGGCTGGTGAAAGAGGAACTGTCAAACACTTACAAAACCGTCATATCTCTTGAGAACTCACTCACTACCACAAGAACAGCGTGAGAATTGCCCCCATCATCCAATCTCTTCCCTCCAGGTCCCACCCTTGACACATGGGGATTATGGGAATTACAACTTGAATTAGATTTGGGTGAGAACACAGAGCCAAACCATATCAGCTACCAAAAAGAAAGGGTTTCTTGCCTGGGTCCTTGAGAAAGAAAATTCTAGAACAAGGATTTAAATGTTTATTTTTTTTAATTTGATACTTCCCCATTAATATAAAGAATGTGAAAATATTAAAACCCACCACAGTAAACTTTTTTAGAACTATTTCCCCAAACTTATAGAGGTGTAACTAATAAAAATTATAAATATTTAAGTTGTAAAGTGTGATGTTTTGATGTATGTATACATGTGGAATGATTAAATAAAGCTAATTAATGTGTCCGTCACCTCACATTTTTTGTAAGAACACTTAAAATATATTCTCTTAGTAATTTTCACACGTACCACACATTATTAACAATTGTCAACATAGTTAATAATAATGTATTATGGACTTCCAGAATTTATTCCAATAAACTTTGTACCCTTTGACCAACATCTCCCCATCATTCACACCCCCAGCCCCTCATAACCACCATTCTACTCTCCAATTCTCTGAGTTCAACTTGTAGATAATGTATGTAAGTGTGATTATGTAATATTTATCTTTCTGTGCCTCACATATTTCACTTACTATAGTCTCCTCCAGTTTTATGCATATTGCTAAAAATGACGGGATTTTCTTCTTTTTTAAAGCTGAATAATATTTCATTATATATGTGTGTGTATATATCTATGTATATATATTTCACATACATACCACATTTGGCATATATGTAGAGGGTGATGTATACATAATCACATTTCCTTTATCCACTCATCTGTCAATAGACACAGGCTGATTCCATATCTTCGCTACTGTGTATAATGCCACAATATACATGGGAATGTATATAGCAATTTGATATGCTGATTTCATTTCCTTTGGATATACATGAAAGAGTGGAATTGCTGAATGATACATTTTTACTCCAGGGGGGAACCTCCATACTGTTTTTCCATAATGGCTTTACTAATTTACATTCCCGCCAACAGTGTACAAGGGTTCCATTTTCTCCACATCTTCACCAACACTTGCCATCTTTTGTTTTTTTGATAATAGCCATTCTAACAGATGTGAAATGATATTTCATTGGGGTTTTGATTTGAATTTATCTGATGATTAGTGATGTTTAGCATTTTTTCATATACCTATTGGCCATTTATATGCCTTCTTTTGAGAAATGTTTATTCAGATCACTTGCCCATTTTTTTTAATTGGGTTATCTTTTCTTGCTACTGAGTTGTCTGAGATCTTTACATATTTTGGATATTAATCCCCTGTGAGATGTATAGTTTGCAAATATTTTTCCCATTCCATATGTTGTCTCTCCATTCTCTTGATTGTTTTCTTTGCTGTGCAAAAGCTATTTAATCTGATGTTGTTCCATTTGTCTATTTTTGCTTTCTTCACTTATGCTTTTGAGTTCTTTTGGGGTCATATAAAAAAGCATTGCCCAGATCAATGTCATAGATATTTTCCTCTGTGTTTTCTTCTAGTAGTTTTACAGTTTCAGGTCTTACATTTAAGTATTTAATCCATTTTGAGTTAATTTTTACATATGGTATTTGATAAGCATCTAATTTCACTCATCTGCATGTGAATTTTCAGTTTTCCCAAAACTATTGAAGGGATACCCTTTCCCATTGTGTGTTCCTGGCACTTTTCTCCAAAATTAATTGACTCAATCTACAAAATATTAATCAAAGAAACTTTAAAAGACACAAACAAATGGAAAGATATCCCTTGTTCATGGATTGAAAGATTTAATATTGTAAAATGTCTGTGCTACCCAAAGGAATCTACAGGTTCAATGCAATCTCTAGCAAAATTCCAAGGGCATTTTTTATTTGAATAGATAAAAGTTCTAAATTTGTATAAAACCACAAAAGATTTTGAATAGCCAAAGCAATCTTGAGCAAGAAGAAAAAGGCTGGGGGCATCACACTATCTGATTTCAAAATAGACTACAAAGATATAGTAAACAAAACATTATGGTACTGGCATAAAAACAGACAAATAGACCAATAGAACCAATTAGAGAGCTGAAATTAGGCTGGAAAAATAGGGCTGCCCAGGTCTTCACATACAGGTTTAAGAAATACCTACTTTATCCTGTAAGTCATTGAGAGCCTAGATTGGTTAGAATGCTTTCAGCTTCCAGTAGCAGAAGCTTCAACTAAGAGTGGTTTAAACATGGTCAGTTGCTCAAAAATAGGGCAATTCAGTGCCAGAAAAATGTCACTGAACAAGAGAGCCTTATGTTTTTCAGCCTGCCATCTTCAGCATGTCAGCACAATTTTTTTATAATCCAATAGGGCAGTAAGAACTCCCAAGTCAAGTAGACATGATGTGTCCATCAAAGAAAAAGAAGTATTTTCTTCCAAGCCTATTTATTAGATCTGCATATTTCCCAAAAGCCCCTCAAGGACTACCCTCAGCAGTATCTGGCCAGAGTTGGTCACATGCCTATGAATTAATCAATCTCTGGACAGGAGAAAAATTATGATTAGACCATGGTTAGACTGACTGTGACACAATCCCATGGAGCCAGGGTGAGAAAGCTCTTTAGTGTGTAGATACACAAAGAAATTTCACTAAGACTAAATCTAAACTGGTGATTAAAATTATCAATTTATGTTCTAGAAAGATCCTCTGGTGTTATGGAGACTGGATTAAAAGCATGGGGTGAGCAGGTGATAAAGAAAAAAAAAGCCAGTGAAATGAGGGAGCCATGAGGAAGGCTGAACCTATACACAGCATGGGAAATAAAGAAGAAAGACTGTTGTCAGAGAAAATGAGAAAGTAGAATCAATAATATTATGTGAGAAATTTATATGGGAAAGAAAAGGAAACTGAATGCTATAACTGGACTCCCAGGATTCTTTGAACTTCTGCTGCTCATTTTTTATTTCTTAAGTTAGACCTGATTAATTTTTATCCTTTCTTCTGTAACATGTATATAAAAATTTAGGGATATAAATTTTGTTATGTATAGTTTTAAGTGTCCGACAAGTTTTTACATGTAGTATATTTATTACCAGTTCTAGATGATTTCTAATTTCCATTAAAATGTCTTTTATAATACGTGTTATTTAAAACTGCATATTTACATTTTCAGGTGTGTAGTACTTTTAATTATCTTTCATTACTAGTTTTTACTGAATTGTATTCTCTATAATAACATTTCTTAAGTTACACTGAGATTTATGGTGTAGTATGCTGATCCTTTTCACAAATGAAAGCTTTAAATGTGTATTTGAAAAAAATGTGTATTCTTTGATTGTCCTTTGCAGAGTTCTATATATATCCATTAGATCAAGATTGTGCATTGATTGCATTGTTTAAATATTTTGTGTACTTTCTAATTTTTCCTTCCTCTATCAATTACAAGAAGTGTTTTAAAATATTCCACTAGAACAATTGTTTCGTGAATGTCTTTGTTTTTCCAGTTTTTACTGTGTATGTGTTGAGGCTATGTTATGTACATAGTATGGAGTTATTACATATTCTTGATTAATTAAAAACTTTATCATTATGTTTCATACCTCTTTATTCCTGAGAACCTATGTCATGTGATATTCTAATCTGTTTTGTTTAATCAATATTTGCCTAATAAATCTTTTTCTGTGTTCTTACTTTTCAAACTTCGTCCTCTATTCTAGGTGCAACTCCTAAAAATAACAACATATAGATTCATTTCTTTTTCAATCTTGTGTGCCATTCCTTGTCTTTGAACAGTTATAAATAAATTTAGAATGTTTTCATCAAAATAAATTATTCTGAAATTTTAAACCTGAAAGAGAATTACCTGGGTTTCCTAAATTTTTGTCATTCTTTGTTCTAGACTCGCACTGTGCATTATGGTAGCCACTGGCCACAAAAGGCCATTAAATATTTGAAATGTAACTACTTAGAATTAAAATGTTCCTTAAAAATAAAATAAAATAAAATAAAAATGTTCTTTAAGTATAAAAATACACACTACATTTTAAAGGCTTAGTACAAAAACAAAAGAATAGAAAATATCTCATTAATATCTCCAGGCTGATTACATATTAAAATGACCATATTTTGGATATATTGGATTAAATAAAATATTGTTAAAATTAAATTTATCCAGCTATTAGAAAAATCAAGATTACAGATATGCCCACATCTGTTGCTCACATCATTTTCCTATCGGACAGCGTGGTTCTAGACAATCTTGACACCAAGCTGCATTCTTGTCTTTGGGTTATAATGATAAAAAATAAATTAGATAGAGAATAAATTTGTATCATTATAATAAGTCCTTCTTTGCATTGTTTAATATGATTCAAGTGATTTTTATTACTTGCCACTGAAAGAGTCATAGCCAATATATTCACTAAAAAAGCATTTTTAGCATATCATTTCATCATATATTGATGCTGAATTTCTTACTATGTGGGATCCTGAGATATGAGTTTTCTCTATAACAGAATCTAACAGATAACAGCAAATCAAATTAAAACATCTCAATAACATTTTTGCTAGATTCTGAAGCACAAAATTTTTGAAGTGGATCAATTTGTGGATGATTGATTACTAAGCTAACTTTCTCTTAAATTCAAGTACTTATAGAAATTTTCCTAAATGTTCCCAAGAAAAGAGATTGAGAAACATAGTCTGTGATTCTGGGAACTGATACCTAATAAGTTCCACCCCAAACTCACTTTCCTGGAGATTCACAGTGGACATTATTATAGTACAAAATTTGCATTGTCCTGAAGTAAAAAACAACAACAACAACAACAAAAAATGTTATCTTGGTTGAATTCTCCAAGGTTCTGAAATTCATTTGACCTTAGAAACCTCTTTTACTTTTTAACAATAACAACCAAAAACTCAAATAAACTTAGAAAATGTATCATGCTTAAATATTTTTAAAACTTCAATCATAAAGTAACAAAGAAAACATTTTTAAAGATGTTCTTAACTTTCTTTTCAATATGGTTAAGTCAGATCTTTTGATCAACAAATATTCAGAGGTTGACATACATCCTCATTATTTTGTTGGCCGAAATTGTCAGTAAGCACTTAATCATATCAATAGTTGTTCAAAAGGCTTGTAGCTGAACTAATGAAAAAAATGATGTGTTATCTTTTACATAAGAAAATAGAGATAATAACTATTTGGACAGGGAAAAAAATTGTTTTCCACTAATAGTGATGGTGATAAGCAAATTCATCTACCCTTCCTTTGCTCATGTGACAAGTGACAGACTTTACTTTTACAGATGGCAAAGTTTGGAGACAGGCAAAATTTATAGAAGCAGAGATAGAAATAAAACCATCATTTTTTGAATTTTTGATTTTATAAATGTTTAATAATTGAGGGCTAGCTGGGCATGGTGGCTCATTCCTGTAATCCCAGCACTTTGGGAGGCCGAGGCAGGCAGATCACTTGAGGTCAGGAGTTCAAGACTAGCCTGGCCAACATAGTGAAACCTCATCTCTACTAAAAATAAAAAATTAGCTGGGAGTGGTGGCACATGCCTGTAATGCCAGCTACTTGGGAGGCTGAGACAGGGGAATCACTTGAACCCGGAAGGTGGAGATTGCAGTGAGCCAATATCAAGCCACTGCATTCCAGCCTGGGCAAGAAGAGTGAAACTCTGTCTCAAAAAAATAAAAATAAAAAATAATTGAAGGCTTTAGAAAATATCTCTGTATTTAATGTTTAAGTGTTGTGCTCCAGCTTGCCTACTTATTTTTTAACTTCTAATGCACAATGTACAACATATATGCAGAACATTTCAAAAATCATAATTACAATTGAGACCTAAATCCATGCTTATATGATCATGTGCTAATGTTTCTTTTTAATTTTTTTCTTCCATTTCTTGTTTTAAACATTTGTTGCTCTGTATAGAGCATTTGAATGCCCAAATACCTGGTGGATGTCCCCAATTTGACACTAATTTGAGTATATAGGATCAAATTAAGACTTGCTTATATTCAGTTTTGTTCAAAAGTTTGACCTTGAAATTATTTTAGAATGTTATCAAATGTAATATTTTTAATTAAAACATTATAAATTATAACATCATTTTAAAATTTTAAATAAATTTTGTTAGATCAATTTGGCAAATGCTGAATTCTTTAGGATGGATAGGCAGCATTATAAAATAATAAAAAGCACATATCAAATTGGACCAATTGAGCCTACTCTGGTTTTATCAGCCTATCCTCACATTACTTTCTGTCTCTAACATGGCAATTGGGAATGATAAGTACTATTTGCGAAGAGTTTTACTCATTTCATCTTCATTAATTTACAAAGCAACTCTATGAGGTAGTCATTTCCATTCAGATAACAAACTTGACACTTAAAGGGTTTTAAAACTTCTCACTGAAACATTACTAGAGTGACAAAGTCAGGATGGTTGCAGGTCTATTTGCTCTATCTTTCTCACTTTTTATGTGCTAAACTTGTGCTATTCCTGCCTGACCCTTTGGTCTGACTGACCCAACCAAATACCATACGGCCTACGTCTTACTTGACAACATATTTTTCTATAGCATAAGCATGTAATTTCAGGTCCAAAATTCAGAAGATGAGGGAAGCCCAAGGTGCTAAGTGCAGCATTTGGACTACTTTTCCTTTAGAGGCATCTGAAAAATTTTGAAGATTGTAAATGAGAGGCTCAAATTGAGCAGAGCTTTCATGTGACTCAAAAGGCAAAAGAATAACCAACAATAAACAATCCAAAAAGGAAGCAAAAAAAAAATTCCATTTACAATTGTATCCAAAGGAATAAATACCCAGGTATAAATTTAACCAAGAAAGCAAAACATTTGTATATTAAAAACTTCAAAACATTACTGAAAGAAATTAAAGACCTGAATAAATGGAAAAACACTGACTGTTCACAGATTAGAAGACAATATTGTTAAGAAGTCTATACTACCCAAAGCAATCTGCAGATTCAACGCAATGCCTATCAAAATTCCAATGGCCTTTTTTGCACAAATAGAAAATGTGATTTTCAAATTCAGATGGAATTGCAAGGGGCTTCAAATAGCTAAAATATTCCTGGAATAAAACACAAAATCGGAGGGCCTACATTTCTCAGTTTCGATAGATTCTTAACTATGACATCAAAAGCACAAGCAACAACAACAAAAAAATAGATAAATTGGATTTCATTAATACTTAAAACTTTTGTGCATAAAAGAACAGTAAAAAAGAATATGAAAAGACATGCAAACTATGTATCTGATTAGGGTTTAGCATTCAGGATATATTAAAAATGCTTACAACTTAACAACATTCCCGATGAGCCCCACCTTCTACTATTCTCACTCTTTTTAAATACTTTTCCCTTAATTATGCATTGGACCTACTGACCTGTGTATAATCAACATAATATGTCAAGAGTGATGAGATGTGACTTCCACTAAAGACTTCTATCTTGCTGGGATTCTCTCTCTATTGCCTTCTTGGTTTGCATGCTTTGATGAAACAAGATGCCATTCTGGAGAGCCCTATATGGCAAGAAACTGAGGTCAGCCTTTGGCCAACAATCAGCGAGAAACTGAATCCTGCCAATAACCACAGGAGCAAGCTTGGAAGTATACAATATTGCTCCCCAGTGGAGCTTGAAATAACTACAGCCCCAGCTGATACCTTCACCGAAGCCTACAAGAGACCATGAACCAAAGGACCCAGCTAAAACATGCCCAAATTCCTGACCTACAGAAAGTGAGTTAATCAATGTTGCTGCTTAAGCCACTAAGTTTTGTGGTAATTTGTAATTTTTTAGGCAGCAATAAATAATTAATACAATAGATTCATTCAAAACCCAGTAGAATTTTATTTCTTGAAATTGACAGTTCAATTCTAAAATATATATAGTGATGCAATGGGCCAAGTATAGTCAAGACAGATTTAAAGAACAACAAAGCTGGACAATTTGTACCTCCAGATATTAAGACCTATTATAAAAATATAGAAGTATAACAGTGTGGAATTGATACAAGGATAGACAAACTGACTGACGGAATAGAATGGAGAGTCTAAAAATAGAGCCACACATATGCAGTTATGACATAGGTGACTACAATGTAGGGGGAGAATGGATGATCCTTTCAATAAATTATTACTGGGTCAATTGGCACACATGAAAAAAATTAATTTGACATCTATCTCCATGTAGGCTGCAGATCTAATTGTGAAAGGTAAAACAATAAAGTGTTAGGCAAAAACATCAGAGAATATCTTAATGACCTCCACGTAGGCAACAATTTCTTAAGCAGACACAAAAAGTGTTAAAGTGCTAACTTTAAAAAGTTAAAAATTTTGAATGTAAAGAATCTCAGTTCGAAAAGGCACAATTAAGAGAGTTAAAGGCAACCCAGATAGGGAGAGGAAATACTTGGAATTTGCATATTCAACACAGGACTGAAGGACTCATGTCTAGAGTACATTTTTTTAAACACACAAATTAATTAGAAAAAAGTGAAACTAATCTTTAAAAAGAAGGGCAGGAAGCAAAAGGCTTGAATGGTATTTCACAAAAGATGACATGTCAGTGGCCAAATGTGCTCCATTGTATTAGTTGTCAGAGAAATATAATTTGCAACCAGAATGAGATCAATAGATATCACTACAGTCTGCCTACATGGCTAAAACAAACAAACGAAAAGATAGATGAGGATGTGGAGCAACTGGAACTTCCATCTGCTGCTGGTGGAAGTATAAGCTACTACAATCATTTTGGAAAACTTATTAGCATCATCTAATAAATTAAACATGCATATCCCATGACTCAGAAATTCCACTTCTAGGCATTTACTCAATGTATAAAGCACCTACGTGTTCACCCAAAGACACATATAAGGTTTGATAGCAGTACTACTCATGATAGCCAAAAATTGAAAATTGACCAAATGCTAATCAATAGACTACATTTTTTAAAACATTTTTATACTTGTACTATGGAATACTGTTCCAAAATAATAAACAGGCTAGGCATATTGGCTCACGCCTGTAATCTCAGCACTTTGGGAGGTCAAGGTGGGCAGATCACTAGAGGTCAGGAGTTTGAGACCAGCCTGGCCAATATGGCAAAACCCCATCTTTACTAAAGATACAAGATAGCCAGGTGTGGTGATGGGCACCTGTAATCAGAGCTACTCCAGAGGCTGAGGCAAGAGAATCGTGTGAGCCTGGGAGGCAGAGGTTGCAGTGAGCTGAGATGGTGCCACTGCACTCCAGCCTAGGTGACAGAATTAAACTCCGTCTCAAAAAAAAAAAACAAAAAAACATATAGATAGATAGATAGATATGTATATTAATAAAGAGATTTCAAAAATGGGTAAATGTGGGAATAGTGGGAGTGAAGAAGTGGGTAATGATGGAGAGGCATGCATGGTAGGGGCCAGGGATATTTGTAAACCACAGTAATGCTCTAATTTTGAGCTGGTGTGATGGTTAATATTGAGTGTCAACTTGATTGGATTGAAGCATACACAGTATTGCTCCTGGGTGTGTCTGTGAGGGTGTTGCCAAAGAGATTAACATTTGAGTCAGTGGACTGGGAAAGGCAGACCCACCCTCAATCTGAGTGGGCACCATCTAATCAGCTGCCAGCATGGTCAGAATAAAGCAGCCAGAAAAGCATGGAAGTAGACCTTGCTGAGTCTCTGGCCTTCATCTTTCTCCGATGTTGGATACTTCCTGCCCTTGAACATCAGACTCAAAGTTCTTCAGCTTTTGGACTCTCAGACTTACACAGGTGGTTTGCCAGGGGATCTTGGGCTGTCAACCACAGACTGAAAGCTGCACTGTCGGCTTCCTTACTTTTGAGATTTGGGGACTCAGACTGACTTCCTTGCTTCTCAGCTTGCAGATGGCCCGTTGTGGGACTTCACCTTGTGATCTTGTGAGTCAATTTGCCTAATATACTCTTTTTTGTATATACATCTATCCTATTAGTTCTGTCCCTCTAGAGAACCCTGACTACTATGCCTGGCTAGTAGTTACATAGGTACAGTTGGTTACAGTGTGGCAATTCATTGAACAACTCATATATTTTATGATTTGTGTACTCCTCTTCAATTGAAAAGTAAAGAAAACATTGTTTAAACAAAGAAAAAAATAGCTGCCTCATGCTGACAGCTGATTAGATGGTGCCCACTCAGATTGAGGGTGGGTCTGCCTTTCCCAGTCCACTGACTCAAATGTTAATCTCTTTTGGCAACACCCTCACAGACACACCCAGGAACAATACTATGTATATTTCAATCCAATCAAGTTGACACTCAATATTAACCATCACACCAGCTCAAATACTAGAATACAATGGGAAGTAAGCAAAATAACAAACCTCATATCTGTTTGTCTCCTTCAGGAGACCATGAGCTCCCCTTCAAAAGAAGCCGTGTTTTACTCATGTTCATATTTAGCAGAATTCTTGGCACGGGGCCTGGCATGCAACAGACATTCAACAAATGAGCAATGACGTTGCCTTGACAATGCATTTGCTGGAAAGTTCACCAGTGTAAAAGGAACAGAAGGGGTAGCAGGAATGAGGCCGGGCGACACTTTTATGCCTATTGTTCTTAACTAAAGTAACTTTATTACATCTACCTGAAAGATTTTAACGTTCTGTTTGTGTTTCCTTTGATTTTGCCCTATACTTGACTTCAAATATCCCTCTGCTGAGTTCTAACTATGGTACTCTTTGCCATAATTATCTGATTACCAGAGAGATTAATAAGTCTTTCAGCTTGGCTCATAAATCACAAATTTCTACAAGTGGGAGGTTTTCAAAAACGAGGCAAACTCACATTGCTTAGTCACCCTATTGTCAACTTGAATCAGTTTTAGAATCTAACAGCACTTCATGTTCACAGGCACATAAAAGTATTGACTTTTTTTGAGATGAACATTATGTTCTAATGACCAAAAGTGACAAATATTGTATTGAATGAAGTAAGACAAGCCCAATATTTCAAAAGACTATAAATCTTTATGTTCTCCCAAACCAAAATGCACTGCTATTTTATTACTAGAGAATAATTTGAAATATTTAAACTACTAAAGGAACTAAGTAATATTATGTCTGGTAAAAGAAAGTGGATATTAACATACCCAGCAGAGTTTGCGGCTTGCAATATTAAGGAAACATTGAGTGGGTGCCAGATTCAGTTTATGAACCAGGAGGAGAGGCCATAATGGGATGCCCAAAGTGAGAATTCTAGAAAGGCTTCAAAGGACAGTAGCCACAGATTGTTTACCTGAGAAAGCAGACAAAGATATAGGCATTTGGAGCACAAGAGGCAGTGACTGGTGTCAATTAATTTTACTGTGCAAATTCTTTCTCAATAATCGAGGCTGAATGATATCTTACTACCTACCACCTGAACCACTCAGAAGTTGAATTTTTCTAGGAGCCTCCATCCAATTTCACCCCACAACATCCTTCCCTGCCTTATGTCTTTAGCATTAGTGAAGAAAACCCTATAAAAGTATGCACTGAGGTCTTCTTGAACCAAGTATGTCTCATTTCAATTGGTACCAATACAATACCATACAGTTTAAGGGAGTGCTTGGTCAATTCCCTCTATAATTTCCTTCAGAGGGCTTGCCAAAATTCATAACTAATTTTGCAGAAAGATGGCCATATTATTATCTTTAATTTTATGAAAAAAGGTAAAATATAAAATATCAGAATGATGCCAGAGAGGAGCAGCTTTACTTTTCTTAATCCCAATTCAAAAAAATTGTCCGGGAAGAATTCTCATTTGCAATCAGACACATGTTTGAGGAAAGAAAGACTACTTTGGGATTGGCAGCTCTACTATAACAACAAAAAAAAATTTTTTAATTAGGAAAATGAATTGTTTTCCCAGAGAAGACTAAAAATAGATTTGTTCCACAGTATATGTTGCAGAATTTGGGGGACAGAATTAAGCATAACTCTCCAACTGTCTCTGAGTTTGGAACTGTTTGAGAGAGAAATGCAGACAGCAGATAGACAGAGGTTAAAGTACCTGTGTTATTGCTAATGCTGAATTGGAAGGAAGAACTCAGATGTATAGGCAATATCTATCTGCCTTATACTTAACTGTAATCCCCACGTGTAGAGAGAGGGATCTGGTGGGAGGTAACTGGCTCATGGGGGTGGTTTCCCCCATGCTGTTCTTGTGACAGCAAGGGAGTTCTCACAAGATCTGATGGTTTAAAAAGTGGCAGTTTTTCCCGCACTCTCTCTCCTGCCGACATGTAAGATGTGCCTAGCTTCCTCTTTGCCCTCCTCCATGATACCTGAGGCCTCCCCAGCCATGCAGATCTGTGAGTCAATTAAACCTTCTTTCTTTATAAATTACCCAGTCTCAGGTAGTATCTTCATAGCAGTGTGAGAACGGGCTGATACAGGAGTAAAGATTAAACATATGGAGGAAAATAAGCATGTAAAAAGCAAGAGAATTATGAGTTAGCAATAGAAAGTAATAAACAAAGCTTGGGAAGAGAAAAGGAGAATGTGACATATACTAGACCACAAGGAAAGGGAAACATTCAGTAAAGGGAACCAAGGAGCATAATTTCAAAAAAGCAGAAGAACCTTTGTGTTATATCATGGTTCAACTGGAGAAGTATATCCAGTAGGAGACACTCATTGACATTGATGGAAAGGAATTGGCTTACACACTTACAGGAGCTGGCCAGGCAAGCCCAAAATCAACAGGGCAGGCTGGCAGGGAAGACACTAGCCAAAGCTCTAGTCCACAGGTATAATTTCTTTTTTCTCAGGGAAGCCTCAGCTCTCCTCTTTTTTTTTTTTTTTCTGAGACAGAATCTTGCTCTGTCACCAGGTGCCAGGCTGGAGTGCAATGGCACGATCTCAGCTCACTGCAACCTCCACCTCCCGGGTTCAAGCAATTCTCCTGCCTCAGCTTCCTGAGTAGCTGGGACTACAGGCACACACCACCATGCCCAGCTAATTTTTGTATTTTTTAGTAAAGACGGGATTTCACCATGTTGGCCAGGATTGTCTCGATCTCTTGACCTCGTGATCCACCCGCCTCGGCCTCCCAAAGTCCTGGGATTACAGGCATGAGCCACCGCAGCTGGACAGCTCTCCTCTTCAGGGTTTCAACTGATTCAGTCAGGCCCACCCAGATTATCTGGGAATAATGCCCTTTTACTTAGAGTCAACTGATAATGAACTTTAATTACATCTATGAAATGCCTTCACAGTAACACTTAGATTTATATTTGATTGAATAGTTCAGATCTATAGCTTGGCAATGTTGACACACAAGGCTGACCATCACAGGTATGAAAACCAAAAAAGAAGGTCTTGCTTCATCAACAACCATGAGAGAAAGTGAGACAGCATTGGGAATTAAACAAGGACACTCACTCCTCAGTGAAGTAAAATTGCAGGCTGAGTAGTATACATCTACCAGGTCAAACAAAAAACTACTTGTCATATTTAATGGGTTAGAGGTTGTTACAAAACAGGAATCACAGAACCCACAAATTTACCGTTCACTTTATATACACATAGTGGCTAGAGGCCAGTAGCAGTTTTTCTGTAGACATGTAGCCTCTACTTGCTGTTCCCAAATCACATCTTGGGTTTCTTGCCTGCCTTCCTTTGCTGTGCTCTTCCTCTTGCTAAGAATGATCTTTCCATGTCTGTCCCTATCCTGCCCACATACTTGCAACCACCTTAACCTGTCTTAATTCCTGCGGGACCTACCACTTTCTAATTCTTATAGTACTCCTTGTGTGCATCCTATCCCCTCTACTGGACTGTAAACTCTCTGAAGACAAGCACCCATTCATATCTCTCAAGGAATATATTGTGCATAGCTGAGAACCAAAATATATTTGAGGAGTAAATGAATAACTCAAAGAATTATATAAGTGATCTGTTTTAAACAATGACTAAGATTTCAATACAACAATTCAAAAAACCTCTAAATAATTAATAGTAAGTCTCTTGACAACTCAAAAATTACATTTAAACTGTTTTTAGGTTTGTAAAATGTCTTGCCTTCTTATGCAATATTAATGTTTCAACTGAATGACACAATTAATTTTTGATCAACCAAAGAAAAAGACTATAAAGTAAAAGTGCTATGAAATTAACTCAAAATAATGACTTCCTTAACTCAGGAATGAAAAACCAAACATCTTGTGTTCTCACTTATAAGTGGGAGCTGAGCTATGAGGATGCAAAGACATAAGAATGACACAATGGACTTTGGGGACTCAAGGGGAAATGGTCAGAAGGGGGTGAGGGATAAGACACTACAAATTGGATGCAGTGTATACTGCTCAGGTGATGGGTCCACCAAAATCTCACAAGTCACCACTAAAGAACTTACTCATGTAAACAAATACCACCTGTTTCCCAACAACCTTTGAAAATAAAAAGTTTTAAATAAAAAAAATGACTTCTTGAACACGTTTTAAAGAAATAAATATAACATTTTAAAGGAAAACTTGGTAGCTTTTAACTGTGTTATTGGTACTTTACTAATATCCAAGTAAATAACATGATGTGTCATTAGTTATCGCTAAATCTGTATTACATTTACTTTTTAATTGTCAAGTGTGCTTTCCAAATGGACATCAGTGGGAACCTTATTGCAAATGGAACAACTTTAATTTGATTTTTCAAGATACAAGTACTTTATACTTGGTGTACTTTAGAAAATTAGAAAAGGAAGGATGCCAGATGCCCTTCCACAGAGGCTTCCCCATAGGCCTCTGAAACTTCTACTCTTCAACACATTGTTGGGACATATATACACAGACATCAAATATTTTTACTGTTTTTTTTTAAATAAAAGTAATGCACACCCATTGTAGAAAATTTGGAAAACATGTAACAGAGAAGAGTCCATTTACCTCTCATGACCAAGTTTCTGTCTGTCCCATCCCTAATTTTGCCCTCAACCAGAGTGCAAGACTTCTTTTCCCAAAGCACTGTTCTATCCCTTCTAAAAATGTCAACCATGAGGTCAAGCAAATCTTGTCTGATTGCTTGAGAAATTACAGGAGTAACCAGTACTACTCCTAGCAGCGGTTATGCTTCAAGCCAGGGCTCTGAACTCACCCCAAAGTCTCTTCTATCTTTCTCCTACAGGCTCTTCCAGTAGGTAGAAAGCAGCCCAGCTCCACACTAGAGACATTTCCAGACTTAAATCCAGCTTTTGTTCACTCAGGTTATATTAAGTTCCATTTATATGTATATATAACTCTCGATTAAGGGAAAACAAAGCAGAAAGTTCCAAAATGTAGGCAATTATTGGGAAGCTTGTGGGCCTGGCTGCTTAGAAGGATGAGCACATTTGAGTTGGGCAGGGAGAGAGAGGAAGGTGCAGTACAGACAGGAGCAGTCCTAGAAGGGAGCTGGGACAAAAATGCCAAAATTAAGCTGTCGGGGCAAGGAGGGAGGCTGCATGGGTAAGCACAGATTGAACAGCTATGAGATTCTGCTTCATTATTTTGACTAGCAATGGCCCTAAATGCCCTCATGCCTATATCTAGACATCCCTATATTTTAGAACACAGAAATGGAAACTTAAAAAAAAATGCACCTGGGCAGATGGTCTTTTATAACTTGTCTCCTAGGGAAGCTTCTTTTACTCACTGGGTCAGCAATTTGACTCAGCCCTGCCTGAGAAAAATGTGGCCATATAAAGTGAACACCAGATTGAAAGTAATTGCTCCCCTGGGCCCCCACAGATTTTCAAAATGACTAGAAGGCTACATACCTTGAAATGGGGGAAACAAGAAGAACAGATTTAAAAAACCAAACCCCTCTTTTTGCCATATAAGCCAGCATCGTTACAGGTGCCAGGAATAAAGACAGGGACATCTTTTGGGACCATTATTCTGCTTATCACAGATGAGTTAAACTCATTGGTTCCCTACACGTGAGCTAAAACTTTGGAATGATTTTACGGAATTGCTGAACCCATAGGTATCCCAAACTTGGTCTTTAAATGGAATACATAACAACACTGGCAACTGACATTAATGAGCATTTAATATGTGCCAGCCACCATTCTAAGCACTTCACATCTATTATTTCATTCAGCCCTCAAAGAACTGTATAAGGAGCTAACTGTATGTCACAGTTCAAATATATATATATATATATATGTATACATATACAGTTATGATAGATGATATACTAATTCATTCAAAAAGTGTATGAAAATCACACTAGATTTTCCTTATATCTCAGTCAATAGATACTATGCTATGAGGTAGGAACATAAATTTTTACTGACATTTGAACTTGTCTTTGAAATTTTCTGTATGGGACATTTATTCTATTTAATATGTATTATTTAATATGTGATACATGAAAATATATGTAACACATATGTAAGTGATGAAGAACACTATAAATTTATAATTTAAGATCCAGAACATTGCAAGAGCTTGCATTTTTACACATGGCCCTTCCTTGTATTATTATTACCCAGCATCACCCTGTTCCTATAACCACTCAGAGGTAATCATTACTCTTAATTATTATTTCCGTTTTAAAATATATTGTAATGATATTGTTATAGACTAAGTTTTTATGTCCCTCCAAAATTCATATGTTGAAACATAATCTCCAATGTGATGGTTTTCACAGGTGGGGTCTTTGGGAGATGATTCAGTCATGAGGGGAGGACCTTCATGAATGGGATGAGGGCCCTGATAAAAGAGGTACCTGAGAGCTTTCTTTTCCCTTTGGCTATGTGTGATCACAGCAAAAAGACATCACCTATCAATCAGGAAGTGAACCTTCACCAGACAGTGAATTCATCCACAACTTGATTTTGGATTTTCCTGCCTCCAGAATTATGAGAAATATTTTTTGTTGTTGTTTATTAGCCACCCAGTTTATGGGAGTTTGTTATAGCAACCTGAAAGGACCAAGTAAACATATAATAAATATAATATAATGTTTAATTTTGCTTGTCTTGAAGATTTATGAAAATGATGACATAGTAAAGATTCTCTTGTATAGCTTACCTTTTTTCACTCTATGATTTCTCTAAGATTCATTGAAGTTATTGCATGTAGCTATATTTCATTTGTTTGCCATGTCATATTTTACTGTATAAAATGTAAAACAGTTTATCTTTTTTCTAATCAATAAGCATTAAGTTTACTTTGCTTTTTGATACTACAAACAATGTTGTAAAGAGAATTCATATGCACATCAGACACATGAGTAAGAGTTTCTCTAGTACGTACTCTAAAGATGGAATTTCTGTCAAAGAGGTTGTATTAGTTCACTCTCACAGTGCTATAAGGAACTACCTGAGACTGGGTAATTTATGAAAAACAAGGTTTAATTGACTCACGGTTACACAGGCTTAACAGGAAGCATGACTGGGAGACCTCAGGAAACTTATAATCACGGCAGAAGGCAAAGGGGAAGCAAGAAACTTCTTCAAATGGCAGCAGAACAGAGCGGTATAGAGAGAGTGAAGGGAGAAGTGCCACAAACTTTTAAACCATTGAATCTCATGAGAACTCATTCACCATCTGAGAACAGCAAACGGGATACCTGACCCCATGATCCAATCACCTCCCACCAGGCTCCTCCTCCAATTCAACATGAGTTTAGGGCAGGGACACAAATCCAAACCATATCATTCCAACCCTGGCCCCTTCCAAATCTCATGTCCTTCTCACACTGCAAAAAACAATTATCCCTTCTTAACAGTCCCCCAATCTTAACTCATTTCTGTACTAACTTGAAAGTCTAAGACCAAAATCTCATCTGAGATAAGGTAAGTCCCTTCCACCTATGAGCCTGTAAAAAGCTAGTTACTTCCAAGATACCACAGGGTTAAGGGCATCAGATAAATGCTCCTGTTCCAAGTGGGAGAAAATGACCAAAACAAAGGAGCTATAGGCCCCATACAAGTCTGAAATCCAGCAGGGTAGTCATTAAATCATAAAGCTCCAGAACAATCTCCTTTTACTCCATTTCTCACATCCAGGGCATGCTGATGCAAGAGGTTGGCTCCCAAAGCCTTGGGCAGCTCTTCCCCTGTGGCTTTTCAGGGTACAGCCAGGCAGCTTCTTTAATGGGATGGCATTGGGTGTCTGAGGCTTTTCCACATGTGCAGTGCAAGTGAATGGCAGCTCTACCACTTTGGGGTCTGGAGATTTATGGCCCTCTTCTCACAGCTCCACTAGGTACTGCCCCAGTGGAGACTCTGTGTGGGGGCTCCAACCCCATATGTCCACTCTGCACTGAACCTCTGCTACTAAAAGTAGAGGCTCTCCATGAGGGCTCTGTCCCTGCAGCAGACTTCTTCCTGGACATCCCAGCATTTCCATATATCTTCTGAAATCTAGGTGGAGACTCCCAAACCTCAATTCTTGCTTCTGTGCACCCACAGTCCCAACAGCATATGGAAGCCACCGACACTTGAGGCTTGCACCCTCTGAAGCCACAGCCCAAGGTGTACCTTGGCCCCTTTAAGCCACAGCTAGGGCTGGAGTAGCTAGGATGCAGGGCACCATGTCCCAAGGCAACACAGAGTAGTTAGGCCCTGGGCCTGGCCCATGAACACATTTTTCTCACCTAAGTCTCCAGGTTTGTAATGGGAGGGGCTGCTGTGAAGGTCTCTGAAATGTCCTGGATACATTTTCCCCTCAGCTCTTCTTTACCCATGCATATTCCTCCACAGGGTTGAATATCTTCCCAGAAAAAGGGCTTTTCTTTTTCACCACATGGCCAGGCTGCAAATTTTTCAAACTTTTACACTCTGTTTCTCTTGTAAATATCAGTTATCTGAATTATGCAAATGAGCATAGGCTTTTATGAGCATCCAAGCTATATTTTCAATGCTCTGCTGCTTACAAATTTCTTCCACCAGATACCCTAAATCATCTTTCTTAAGTTCAAAGTTCCACAGATCTCTAGAACAGGGGTACAATGTAGCCAGTCTCTTTGCTAAAGTATGGCAAGAGTAACCTTTGCTCCAGTTCCCAGTAAGTTCCTCATCTCCATCTGAGACCTTCTTATCCTGGACTTTGCTGTCTATATCACTATGAGCATTTTGGTCACAACCATTCAACAAGTCTCTAGGAAGTTCTAAATATTTCCACACCTTCCTGTCTTCTGAGCCCTCCAAACTGTTCCAACCTCTGCCCATTACCCAGTTCCAAAGTCACTTCCCCATTTTCAGGTATCTTTACAGCAATGCCCCACTCCCAGTACCAATCTTCTGTATTAGTCCATTCTTACACTTCTAGAAAGAACTACTTGAGACGGGGTAATTTATGAAGAAAAGAGGTTTAATTGACTCACAGTTCTGCAGGCTTAACAGGAAGAATGAGTGGGAGGACTCAGGAAATTTACAATCACAGTGGAAGGTGCAGGGAAAGCAAGGACTTTCTTTACATAGTGGTAGGAAAAAGAGAGAATGCAAAGGGGGACGTGTCACACGCTTTTTCACTATCATGAGAACAACAAGGGGGACAGCTGCCCCCATGATCCAATCACCTCCCACCAAGCTCCTCCTCCAATTTGGTATGAGATTTGGTTGGGACACAAATCCAAACCATATCAGAGGTTATGTGAATATTTAACTTTACCAGCTAGTACTGAGGAAGGAGACCCAAGCATCTAGAATCACCTCCCCCTTGACTTCCACATTGCATTTCAATAGAAGAAAAGGCTGGCCAACTGGTGCCTCCTAAATCACCTTCCTATAGATAGCAGGCATGGTATGGGGGAATCTCTCCGGAAGACATTGTTTTTACTTAAACGAGATCAACCCCCCCCCCAGACTCCTCCAGCAGCCGAAGGTCTTTTTACATGTAATTTCTAAAACTGTAAACCCAAGACCCTTTCACATGTAAGTTCTAAGGCTGTAAACCTAAGATCCTTTCATGTGTAATATCTAGAGTGTAAGACTATATAAAGGCAGAGCTTCTCTTTGTTAAACAAACTGGGCTGTTAGACAAATTGTCACCTTGCTCTCGGCCATACTAATAAAACACCCCTTCCTTCCTAGTTCAGTGTCCAAGAGGGCTGTTTCTTGCAGTTGTTCCTGCATCAGTATTTAATTGCATTCCAAGGTATTGTTGTAGGCTGGGTGTGGTGGCTCACACCTGTAATCCCAGCACTTCAGGAGACTGAGATGGGAGGATTTCTTGAACCCAGGAGTCCGAGACTAGCCTAGGCAACATAGTGACACCTCATTGCTATAAAAATTAAACAAAATTAGGCAAGCATCGTGGGGCATGCCTGTGGTACCAGCTACTTGGGAGACTGAGGTGGGAGGATCACTTGAGCCTGGGAGGTTGAGACTGCAGTGAACCAAGATCATGCCACTGCACTCAAGCCTGGGAGACTGAGGTGGGAGGATCACTTGAGCCTGGGAGGTTGAGACTGCAGTGAACCAAGATCATGCCACTGCACTCAAGCCTAGGCAATAGAGTGAGACCCTGTCTCAAACAAACAAAAAGCATTGTAGTAATGTACATTTTTATACCAGTGCAAAATTCTGTCCAAAAATCTCCCATGACTCTACCTCCTTGCTGACACTTCACTTTAATAGACTTCTTTTCTTTTTCCAGTTCAGTGAACGTAAAATGGTATCTTATTGTTGTCTTAACTGGCATTTCCTAACTCTAATAAGATTGAGCATCTTTTTATAATGTTGACCATTTGTATTTTCATTTATGTATGATGTCTATTAATGTGACTTGATATAATACTAAATTTTCTAATAGATTAATGTGTTTATCTCCATTTATTTATATCTTTCATGGTGTCTCCTAATACAGCAAATAATTTTGAGGGAGGTGAAGAATAATAATGACATAGAACTCTCCAGAGATAATCACCTTTACAGAAACACCAAATTGAACAACTATCCACACAAGAAAACACCTTCATAGGAACCGAAAATCAGGAGAGTGATCCCAGTACCTAGATATTAAGGAAAGAAACACTAAAAAGGGTAGGTATAACAGTCTTGAATTGACAACACCACTTTTCTCTCATTCCCCAGCATCAGCCATGAGGTGCAGAGAGAATCTGTGTGCTTGAGGGAGAAAGAGCAAAGTGATTGTGGAACTTTATATTGGAACCCAGTGCTGCTGTGTTTCAATAAGAAAGCAACAAAGGGCAGAATTTGGCCAGCACTCACAAAGGGAGCATTTAGACCAGCCCTAACTAGAGGGGAATAGTCCATCCCAGCAGTCAGAGTCTGAGTTCCAGCTAGCCCCACCACTGTGGGATAAAGCACTCTGGCATCCCAAATGAATCTGAAAGGTAGCCTAGGTGCTAAAACCTGGGTGTAGAAGGAATATATCTCAACACAATAAAAGCCACATATGACAGAGCCACAGCTAGTATCCTATTGAATGGAGGAGGGGGGACTGAAAGCCTTGAGTCTAGGATATGGAACATGACAAGGATGCCTACTTTCATCACTGTTATCAACATAGTACTGGAAGTCCTAGCTAGAGCTATCAGACAAGACAAAGAAATAAAAGGGATCCAAATTGGAAAGGAAGAAGTCCAATTATCCTTGTTTACTGATAATATAATCTTACATTTGGAAAAACCTAAAGACTCCACCAAAATCTATTCAAACTGATAAACAAGTAAAAATGCAGAATACAAAATCAATATACAAAAATCAGTAGAATTTCTATATGCAAACAGCAGACAATCTGAAAAAAAATCAAAAAGGTAATTCAATACAGGTACAAATAAAATATCTAGGAATAAACTTAACCAAAGACGTGAAAGATCTCTGCAATAAAAACTACCAAACATTGATGAAAAAAATTAAAGAGAACACACACACCAAGATATTCTGTGTTCACGGGTTGAAAGGATCAATACTGTCAAAATGTCCACACTAACCAAAGAAATCTACAGATTCAGTGCAGTTATACGAAAATATCAATGACATTCTTCACAGAAATAGAAAAAGTAATCCTAAAATGTACATGGGACCACAAAAGACCCAGAATAAGTAAAGCCATTCTGAGCAAAAAGAACAAGACTGGAGGAATCACATGACCTGACTTCAAATTATATTACAAAGCTGCAGTAACTAAAATAACATGGTACTGGCATAAAAACAGACACATAGACCAATAGAACAGAATAGAGAACCCAGAAACAAATACATACATCTACAGTGAACTAATTTTCAACAAAGGTGACAAGAACATACACTGGGGAAAGAACAGTTTCTTCAATAAATGGTGCTGGGGAAACTGGATAAACATAGGCAGAAAAATGAAACTATACCCCTATCTCTCACCATATACAAAAATAAAATTAAAATGGAGTGAAGACTTAAATCCAAGACCTCAAACTATGAAACTACTACAAGCAAACATTGGGGAAGCTCTCCAGGACATTGGTCTGGGCGACAATTTCTTGAGTAATACTCCAAAAGCATAGGCAATCAAAACAAAAATAGGTAAATAGGATCACATCAAGTTAAAAATCTTCTGCACAGCAAAAGAAACATTCCATCAACAAAATGAAGAGACAACCCACAGAATGGGAGAAAATATTTGCAAACTATCCATCTGTTAAGGGATTAACTAGAATATATAAGGAGCTCAAACAACTCAATAGGAAAAAATCTAATAATCTTATTAAACAAAAGATCAAAACAGACACCTCTCAAAAGAAGACACAAATGTCGAACGGGCATATGAAAATCTGCTCAACATCATTGATTATCAGAGAGATGCAAATCAAAACTGCAATGAGATATCATCTCACCCCAGTTAAAATAGCTTATATCCAAAAATCAGGCAATAATCAATACCGGTGAGAATGTTAAGAAAGGGAAACACTTATACACTGTTGGTGGGAATGTAATTAGTACAATCACTACAGAGAACAGTATGGAGATTCCTCAAAAAACTAAAACTAGAACTACCATATGACCCACTGCTAGGTATATACTCCAAAGAAAGGAAATCGGTATATCAAAGAGATATCTGCACTTTCATGTTTATTGCAGCACTATTCACAATAGCCAAGATTTGGAATCAACTTAAGTGTTCATCAACAGATGAACACTTATACACAATGGAGTACTATTAAGTCATAAAAAAGATTAAGATGTTATCATTAGCAACAAAATGGATGAAAATGAAGGTCATCATGTTAAGTTTAAGCCAGGCACATAAAGACAAACATCACATAGTCTTACTTATTTGTGGGAGCTAAAAATTAAAACCAGTGAACCCATGGAGGTAGAAAGTACAATAATGGTTACCAGAGGCTGAGAAGGTAGTGAGGAGGGAGCGGGGAATGGGGATGGTTAATGGGTACAAAAACATAGTTAGATACAATGAATAAGATCTAATATTTGCTAGCACAACAGGGTGACTACAGTCAACAATAATTTGTTGTACTTTTCAGAATAACTAAGAGAGTACAATTAGAATGTTCATAACAAAAAGGAATTATCAATGCTTGAGGTGGATAGTCCATTTACCCTCATGTGTTTATTACATATTTTATGCCTGTATCAAAATATCTCATGTACCTTATAAATATACTCACCTAATATATACCCATAAAAATTAAAAATAAATTCAAAAATCCAACAGAAAAAAATAATCATTTTTTCCACACAGCTCACGCATATATTTTGTTAGATTTATGTCAACATACCTTACATTTTTATTACTGTAAAAAGGCATCTTTTTGTAATATTAATTAATGTTTTCATTTAAAAATAATTATAGATTCACATGCCATTATAAGAAATAATACAAAAAAATTAACATATGCTTCATTGTTTCCCCAGGGTAACATCTTACAGAATCATTGTGCAATATGACAACCAGGAATTAGCCTTGATACAATTCCCCCATCTTATTCAGATTTCACCAGTTTTACACATATTTGTGCACGTGTGTGTGTGTGTGTATATCTATGTAATTTTACCATGTGTGGCTTTTTGTTACCACCACATTTGAGATTCAAAACAATTCCATCACCACAAGAATCCCTTAGGCTGCCCTTTTGTATCCACATCAGCTTTGCTTCCTCTCCATCCCCCAACCCTTGCCTATGCCCTGGGAACTACTATTTGTTCCCCATCTCTATAATGTGGTCATGTCAAGACTATTATCTGAATGGAATCATACTTAATGTAACCTTTTGGGATTAGATTTTTGATCAGCGTAATTTCCTTGAGATCCCTCCAAGCTGTTGCATGTATCAGTAGTTTCTATTTCTTGTTGAATAGTGATCCATAAGAAGTACTTATGTTTGCCCATTCACTCATTGAAGGGCATTTTACTTGTTTCCTGTTTGGAGCTATGATGAATAAAACTGCTATGGAAATCCATGCACATATTTTTGTGTAAATAGAAATTTTCATTTTTCTACAGTAAATGCCCAAGAATGTAATTGTTAGTGTGCATTGTAAATGCATGCTTACTTTTATAAGAAACAGCCAAATGATCTTCCAGAGAATGTTTGTGCCACTTAACATTGCATATGTGAGATAAACCCAACTATCATGCTATATTATATTAATATATTACTGGTCATTTTTTGAATAACATCATTGATTTTTTAAAATGTTATTCTTCGTTAAATATTTTATAAACATTTTGTATTCTATATCTAATAACGTGATTAATAGAAAGTCATGTTTCATTGATCTTAATTTGTAGAAATACTGGAGGCTATGACAGAATTTTTTCACTCAGAGAGCATTTATGTTTTGTGTCTGCAGCAAGCCAAAGGTATTACCCAGAGAAGACCCCTTCAGCTCCTTTCCAGTGTTACCTAGTTTAATTCTCAAATTCTGCTCCCCCAAATCGCATTTGTTTCACATCTTACTCTCCCAATTAAAAATAGATATACTTAACATAAAGATAAGCAGAAGTAAAGTGGATGGAATGTAGTGAAGGAGCACAGAAGTCCTAAATGGCTTGGACATGTGGCATAGCACTGACAAAAGAGGTAGACCCAGGTAAGTGCCCCCAAAATTTACACTGCTCCCTGCATTGGAAGAAGCAGAACAAGAAAACAAATAGTATGGGAATCAAAAGAAGTTTCCAAAGGCAAACTGGTGCTATCTTTCAAATTTGTCCTGGAGAAAGTCATTTCTAGAAGCTTGCAGACATTTGAAAATCCCCCTTCCAATGTTATTTACAGTATTAAAATAACAAGACCTTGTTTTGCTAAAATCCCAGCCAGTCTAAACTGAGTCACGTAAGTTAAATCGTGCCTTGGCTACCTGAAGCAATAAAAGTTATAGGTAATATTTTCCCAAGACCAATGGAAACTAGAACATTTGTGGAGTTTGTAACACAAATTTTCTATTGTATCACAAAATCACAATACCATTATCACACTTGAAAAAACATAATGCAAGTTTCATAGTATTCCATAGTAAGGGTATTTCATAATTGTAAAATAGTATTCTACTGAGGATCATTTGTGTTATTTCCAGTCTGGCTTTTATAAGTCACTATCAGGCCTTTCATAATGACATAACTCCTAAAAGAATATAGAAGCTTAATTTTGGCTTACAGCTACACATTCAAGTCCTTCTGCAAGTAACCAGCTCTGAATTTTGGCAGGAGGGATAGAGGAGGTATGTTCATTGAGAATGTTTCTTGAAATGTGGTAATATGGTTTGGCTCCTGAGGTGAAGTCAATGGAGACAGACAAAATGTGACATAAAACATGTAATTTACAAGGCATAAGCAAATCCAGCTTTGGGGGTTTTTTTACATTTTCTCTAAAAGCAAATGTAATTTAGATTGCCTCCTGCTGATTTTTGAAAGAACAAATCTTGGACTTTTCTCAATTTCCTTACATTCTAACATTTATTGGCCTCCATTTCTGTGAGTTCGTTTTAATCAAATGAAGCTTTTGAATATCTGAGTCAGTGTTAGGTCAAGTGGCAGATTTTTACATTCACCATTTGCTCAGTGAAATGGAAATTTTAAAAGACAGTCAATAAATCACTCTGTCACTTGAAAAGTGAACTAGAAAAAAAGATAATGGGAGTGGTAAGACAAATTATACAATGCCAAATATATTCACTGCAATTCATTCATAAAACAGTAGAGAACAGATTTCAATCTTTGAAGCATAATTCCAATATAACCTTTCTTTTCTTGCAGTCAAGGAGCTCAGAGAACCAAACGCAGCTCTGATGTCTCTAAATATAGAAAAATCAGTTTAACTTAGGAACATGGGGCTATAAAATGATGGCAGCATTTTTTAAGCTGCTGAAGTCCTAGTTTCTACATGTACAATCTGCTTCTAATATAAAAAATGAATAATGAGTAGCAAAGCTATATCATCAGCTCTCTTACCCAAAGCAGGGTCTCCTTCCTCTCCCTGCCCTGCCCTCCAATATAATCAGAGCAGTAGATCACCTCAGGAAAAGCACAGGCCAGAGTCGGGCAGAGGAGGGTTCCAGTCCTGGCCTTGACACTGTTTGGCGGCATGGTTTTTAATAACTTACCTTCTGAATCTTATTTATTTGTGACACTATTAAAATTTGGATTATAATGCCTATTTTTGAGGTTGTTTGGAGAATTAATTTGAGCAGTACTTAAACTTTGGTGAACATTAGCATCACCTGGGAAGCTATTGAAAATCCGGATGCTGAAGCCTAACCCTAGGCCAATTAAATCAGAATCTCTAGGAGGGAACCCCAGTGCCAGTTTGTCTTGTTTTCTTAACTTCCCAGGTGATGCCAAGTTGCTGCCAAGCTTTAAAACCCTATTGAGTTAGTACTGTCTATGTAAACATCTAGTATACTGCCTGTCCCTGCACAGACGTTCAGTAAGTGGTGGCTCTAACTATTCTATCCTATCAAATTTCATGTGCCCTTTCTTTCCATTCTCTTATCTGCAGGACTCCAGACAGACTGTTAAAGTGAGTACAAATTGACTTTAGAGCCTTCCTGCTCTCAATTTCATCTTGTTTTTCCCTTAGGATCCTCCTTTCTTATCTCCTTGCTTGCCATCTATTCCCTTAATAAAATACCATTCTAATACCCTTAAAGTTAAAGATGCCAGGATCGGGTAGAAACAACTCAAAGTAGAACTTCACAATCCATGAACTCAAAGAGTGAAGCAGCCTGGTGATCAAGGTGTCATCCCACTACCCTTCAACGAGACCCTTAGTCGCCACCGACTATACAAGGCTGACAATAAGGGTACAATTTTGATTCACCATTTCCAACTCTACTTACTCTGTGGCACAGTATGGCTGTTTTGATCATTTTTTTAAATGATTATGCATTTTTATTCCAATGACTGTCCAGTTAAGTAAAAACTGTCCTCGATAATTATAAACCGCCATCGTCATGGATGCCATGGCATGTAGCCAAACAAACACGGCACGCATCTGACTTGAAGAGCATTCATCTTCAGGGTTGCCAGACTGAGATGTGTTTGCTTTTAACTGCAATGAAAATATAAGTTAATTAAGATGAGATAAGTGATGAGTCTGTCCTTAGTCAGGAAAGCACTGCTTCAGGAAAGCAAGTGGTAATATTGCTACAGGCATAAGCCACCTCAGTTTTATCCTGATGTGCATTATAAGTGTGTGTCAACCATTCCCAGCAGATTTCTGACACAAAGATGAATAATTTTCTGCAAGACTTGTTAAATGAAACTTAGGATTGAAAACTGACAGACGAAAAATTGAACCTTCCAAGTAAGCCAACCATTTGAATTGAACAATATGAAATTTCAATCTCTGTCCCTTTAAAATGTCCCTAAATTCTATTGGTTTATATCTCAGATTAATACAACTAATCGACAAACAAGTTTCAATGTTGTTGAACCATCTCTGAGTTCATGAAAATAAGGTTTTGAGGGAAGGGGACAGCAATAATAAGTGTTCCCCTTTGTATATTTGTTTGGAATTCAACTACTTCCAAGAATAGTCTACATTTATGTCGATTGTTTCTGAACTCCCATTCACTTCTCAATTCCTTGCAATAAGTAAATGTTATTTTTAAAAACGGAATTTTAACCCAATGTCTAAAGTACCTTTGTTTTGATCACCTCTTCTTCAGCCCATTGTTGAGGAAGGGATTCCTACCCTAGGATTATGACCAAACATACAACACCCAGCACTGGACAGATGAGATTTACAGCAGTGTATTAGCTACATGTACCGACAACCTGGGAGAAAAAGACACCACACCATGCATGGCCAGGCAGGGACTGCACTCTGGGACCGAGAGAACAACTGGAGGCTGTGGGTGGCAGGCTGTGCAGTAACAAGATGGGGAGGTGGCCCCTGACTTTTGGCAGAGGGTGTAACTGCTTGTCTGAATAATTTTGCAGGCTGGCGGGGACCTGAGGTCCACAACTCAGGGAGTAATAGGCACTGTCCATAGTCCCCATGATAAGAAGGGTTATTTGACAAGGGGACCTCATGCAGGGGAGTAGAGGAAGTAGTGGAATTTGCAATTAGGCCATTTGAGGCTCTCCCAGTATTCCCCAAATGTCAAGGCACCCATAATGCTAGGACCCAATTTTAGGCTTTATACCACCACATTATGTAGTGAGAATAGTTCAGTCACCAGATGGAACAATGAGAGGGCTGGATAACCAGTGGTTGCCAGGCCAAGCAGATGCTTCCTCGTTTAATTGTGTGTCTTTCCCATTAAGTTGTAAACTCTATATGGATAAGCACCACGTCTGTCTCATATTCCACTGTCTCCCTAGCTCCTCATGGAGCACAGTACACAGAAAATGTTGGTTAAATATTTAATCAATCAATTAAAAACCTTTTTTATCAGTTCTCTGAGACCCACTTGCACATAAACCTTCTTTCAGTCAATGGCTCTAAGGCCTTAGCTCCACTTCTTGTTGATAGAGAAACACATGATATTAACTTCACAACCTTATCATCTTCACTTTTCCAATACACTCTAATCCTGTCCTAGCTCTCATTAAAACATATGCCAAGTTGCTATCTCTTAATATTGTTCTATATATGCTTATTGACAGTGTGCAGGCTACAGAAATAGGACCTTGGCAGAAATCAAGAACAAAAAGACCAGCCTCTAGCCAGTTGAAAAATGACAGTGATCTTAGTGGACAGTACGCACCACCATGGGTCCTTTCCTTCAGCGTTCACTGCAAATGTTTTGAGCAGTACGTTCATTGTGCTGCTCTCCTCAACATGTATAATTCTGGAAAATGAGTCAGGCTTTTTGCCTCCTCCTTACTCCCTCTTTATAATTCAAAGCCAAAGCCCACTCTCCAACAGAGTTTCTTAAATGTTGACGCAAGAAAAAAAACATACCAAAAGACAATTGTTTAAAGTCAGTTTAGAAATAGCTACCCAAAGAAGAAAAATAATGAATGCCAATGTCCAGATGGCTTTCATGATTAGTAAGTTGGATTTGATCATCTCTAAAATAAATATGTTTCCTTTCTATATACTGAAATGTTTAATTATTTTGGCTGACTATAATTCCAATTAATAAAGTAGACATGGCATAGCAGCCATGTGAAGATATTTTTAGTGAGAAGAAAACTATCTGGAATTAACTGTTTTCACTGAGATTAGAAAGTATTGCATTCTTCACAATTTTCTCCCTACGAGTCCTGAACAGAAAGAAATCAGAAGACTTGAATCTAAATTTGGGTGCTCCATTTTATAAGATATTTGGGCTTGGAGTTTGCTTAATCCCTCCAAGCTTACATTTCCTCATCCATGTAAAGTGGGAATAATAATAATTGCCTTGCTAGTCATTCTGCAAAATAAATGAGATAGTATTTATGGAAGCAGTTAGAAAAGTACAAAATGTTATGAACAAATGTAAGATACTATTAGACCGAAGATTCTTTGATATTTTTGTTCCATGCTTTTCCCCTGGATCATCCAGTTATTTTTCTGCCAAAGGGTGGAATAAAAACTAAAATGTTATGATTGTGACTGAAGCTGTTCTCTGTGATTTCATCATTTACACAGAGGCAGCCCTGGGTTTAATCCCAGGTCCAAACCCAGACTCCAAAAGCAATTCATTTACTTAGAAAAGACTGAGCATGGCTTCTAGACCTATTGCCTGGATTACATTCTTGTTCTGCCACCTTGATATGGTTTGGCTCTGTGTCCCCATCTAAATCTCATCTTGAATTGTAATAATCCCCATGTGTCAAGGGCAGAACCAGGTTGAGGTAATAGAAACATGGGGGCAGATTCCCCCATGCTGTTCTCATGACAGTAAGTCCTCACAAGATCTGATGGTTTTATAAGCATCTGGCAATTCTTCTATTGGCACTCATTCTCTCTCCTGCCGCCCTGTGAAGAGGTGCCTTCTGCCATGATTGTAAGTCTCCTGAGGCCTCTCCAGCCATGCAGAACTGTGAGTCAATTAAACCTCTTTTCTTTATAAATTACCAAGTCTTGGTATTTCTTCATAGCAGCATGAGAACGGACTAATAAACACCTCTTAGCTATGTAACCTAGAACACAGCCTTTAATCACTCTGTGCCTCAGTTTCCCCTACCATAAAATGTGAGTAATAATGGCATCTCCCTCATAGGTTTCTGGTGCCTATTAAATAGGCTTGCACATGTTATATATCTAGATAGTATCTGACACACACGAAACCTTTAGCAGTTCTGATTGTTATTACAGCATTACCTCCAGCAACTCTCCAGCTTTCCAACCTACTTCTCCTCCAGTATCTACCACAGTCACAAACCTGGGGCAATCTTGCATCCTCACACTGACATCCCATTATTCATCCATGATATGGTTTGGCTGTTTCCCCATCCAAATCTCATCTTGAATTGTAGCTCCCATAATTCCCATGTATCATGGGAGGAACTCTGCAGGAGGTAATTGAATCATGAGGGAGGGTCTTTCCCAGGCTGTTCTCAGGGTAGTGAATAAGTCTCATGAGATCTGATGGTTTTATAAAGAAGAGTTCCCCTACACACGCTGCTCTCTTGCCTGCTGCCATGTAAGACATGCCTTTGCTTCTCCTTTGCCTTCTGCCATAATTGTGAGGTCTCCCCAGCCATGTGGAACTGTCAGTCCATTAAACCTCTTTCCTTTATAAAGTACCCAGTCTTTGGTATGTCTTTATCAGCAGCATGAAAATAGACTAATACAGTAAATTGCTACCCATAGAGTGGGGTGCTGCTGTATAGATACCTGAAAATGTGGAAGCAATTTTGGAACTTAGGCAGAAGTTAGAACCATTTGGAGGACTCAGAAGAAGACAGGGAAATGTGGGAAAGTTTGGAACTGTCTAGTGACTTGGAGGGCTCAGAAGACAGGAAGATGTGGGAAAGTTTGAAACTTCCTAAAGACTTGATGAATGGCTTTGATCAAAATGCTGTTACTGATATGGATGATAAGGTCCAGGCTGAGGTGGTCTCAGATGGAGATGGGGAACTTCTTGGGAATTGGAATAAACGTCACTCTTGCTACGTTTTAGAAAAGGGACTGGCAGCATTCTGCCCCTGCCTGAAAGATCTGTGGAACTTTGACCTTGAGAGGGATGATTTAGAGTATGTGGTGGAAGAAATTTCTAGGCAACAAAGCATTCAAGATGCTACTTGGGTGCTGTTAAAAGCATTCAGTTTTATGTACCCACAAAGATACAGTTTGGAATTGGAACTAATGTTTAAAAGGAAAGAAGAGCATAAAAGTTTGGAAAATTTGCAGGTGATGATGCAATAGAAAACAAAATCCATTTTTCTGAGGAGAAATTCAAGCTGGCTGCAGAAATTTGCATTAGTAACAAGGAGCCAAGACAATGGGGAAAAATGTTCCTAGGGCATGTCAGAGAACTTCGTGGCAGCCCCTACTATAACAAGGTTTTTGGGTACAGGGGAGGCACAGCTCCTCTGAGAGAATGTGTGGGTTCCTGGTTTCCACTATCTCAAGAATGAGAGAGGGGACCAATGCAGGTGTGCAGTAAGCTTGTAAAGTAAATACTGGACCCAAGAAGTGTTTCAGAAAGGTGATTTTATCTAGGCAGAGAAAAGAGAAAAAAAAAAAAAAGGAAAAGAAGAGAAAAAACTTTTACAAAGAGTGTGGAAGGGGACCCCAGAGGGGAAATCCAAAAGAGAGAAAGACGGCTTCCACAAAGGGAGTGTTTGTGGAAGGGGACCCAAACATGGAGTCCAAAGGGGTGTGGAAGAAGGGGACTTTTAATCTGGGAGGAACCCCCACCTTCTTTAAGACCTCTGACCAATGAAAGGAGTTCTTTGGAACTGCTGCTGGAGTGACTGACTTTTGATTCTTTCCCACACCTGCAAAAATTAAAACAGAAACCGTTTAATCTCCCATATGGAGAGAGATGGGAAGGGGGGCATGGTGCTAGGAAGTTCTTGCCCTTAAAACTATGCCCCCTTGTGGACCCAGAAAGAGAACACCTTCCCTCACTACCATAACAGGACCTGAGGCCTAGGAAGAAAAAATGGTTTCATGGGCCAAGCCCATGACCCTCTGCTGTGTGCAGCCTAGGGACTTGGTGCCCTATGTCCCAGCTGTTCCAGCTGTGACTAAAAGGGGCCAAGTTACAGCTTGGCCTGTGGCTTCAGAGGATGCAGGCCCCAAGCCTTGGCAGCTTTCATGTGATGTTGAGCCTGTAGGTACACAGAAGTCAAGAATTGAGGTTTGAGAATATCTGCCTAGATTTCAGAGCATGTATGAGAATGCCTGGATATCCATGCAGAAGTTTGCTGCAGGGGTGGGACCCTCATGGAAAACTTCTGCTAAGGCAGTGCAGAAGGCAAATGTGGCGTTAAAGCCCCCATATAGAGTCCCACTGGGGTACTACCTAGTGAAGCTATGAGAAGAAAACCACTATCCTCCAGTCTCCAGAATAATAGATCCACTGAAAACTTGCATCATGTGCCTGGAAAAGCTGCAGACACTCAAAGTCAACCCATGAAAGCAGGCAGGAGGGATGCTGTACCCTGCAAAGCCACAGGGGCAGAGTAATCAAGGCAGTGGAAGCCTACCTCTTGCATCAGCATGACCTGGATATGAGACATGGAGTCAAAGGAGATCATTTTAAGATTTGACTGCCCTGCTAGATTTCAGATTTGCATGGGGCCTGTAGTCTTTTCATTTTGGCCAACATTTGAAATGAGTGTATATCCCCATTGTATCTAGGAAGTAACTAACTTGCTTTTAATTTTATAGGCTCATAGGCAGAAGAGACTTGACTTGTCTCACATGAGACTTGGGACTACGGACTTTTGAGTTAATGCTGAAATTAGTTAAGACTTTGAAAGACTGTTGGAAAGGCATGATTGGTTTTGAAAAGTGAGAACATAAGATGTGAGAGGGACCAGAGATGGAATGACAGAGTTTGCCTGTGTCCCCACCCAACTCTCATCTTGAGTTGTCAATTTCCATAATGTTAACTTCCATAATTTCCACATGTCACGGAAGCGACTCAGTGGGAGGTAATTGAATCATGGGGGAGGGTCTTTCCCAAGCTGTTCTCATAATAGTGAAAAAGTCTCATGAGATATGATGGTTTTATAAAGAGGAGTTCCCCTACACACACTCTCTTGCCTGCCACCATGTAAGATGTGACTTTGCTTCTCATTGCCTTCTGCCATGATTGTGAGGTCTCCCCAGCCATATGGAACTGTCAGTCCATTAAAACTCTTTCCTTTGCAAGTTACCCAGTCTTGGTTATATCTTTATTAGCAGGATGACAACAGACTAAAACAATCCAATTCCGTCAAGTCAAATGCCTACATTTATCTTTGACCTCTGACTCCTCACTTCCTCCAGACTGGCACCTCTCGCTCAACTGAATGAATGATAAATGAATCCTTCTCAGTAAAAGACTGATTAAAATGACCTCCTAACTCTTCTCTCTGCCTTCCATCTTCTGCCCCTCCTTCTCACTCCCTAATCCATTCTTTCCATTTTTAACTAAATGACTTCTCATAAATGAAAAGCCCTTCAGTGGCTCCACACAGTCTCCAAGACACAATCCAAACTCTGTAACATAGTCACACAGCTAATAAATCTCCAGGGTCTGGCCTCTGCATATTTCCCTTGACCCAGACTTAGTATTCTGCTCACACTACGTCCAGTCATGCTCAAGACTTTTCAGTTCCTCAAAGGAGCCCTAAATTCTTTGCCCTTGATGCTTCTACCTAAACTATTTTCTTACCTAGAATACTTGTCTGAAATATTATCCCCAAAATATTAGTCTTTCCCTGCCTCACTCTTACTCTTGTTTAAGGTCTCAACTCAAATATCACTTCCTACAGAAGACTTTCACTGACCCATGAGATGTGATTAGGGCTCCCTGCTTTATGCTGATTTAGCCCCCAAACCTCTGCTACTTCCTTTTTTAGTTTGATTACTTGGATAGTGTCTATCTTACACTCTGCATATGAGCTCCATGAAAACCTTAGCTATTTCATTTACTTTATTATCTTAAGTTCCTAGCAGAGTGCTTGGAACATAGATACTTAATAAATATGGAACAATGAGTAATTAATTAATACCACAGCTCTGACATCCAGTGTTTATATCCTCCCTCTATTCTTCCATAACTCTCCATGCACAGTTACCAAATAATTCTAGGGTAAGGTCATTTGGAAATACATCAAAATTCTCAAGAGTTATGCCTTCTGAATATGAATGAAAGAGATAAAAATATTCAACTGCTGCTTGGATAATATATACTTGGGTGACACATATGTTAGTAAGTCCTTTTAAAAATACATATATGGGGAGAGATCCAAGATGGCCGATTAACAACAGCTCAGGATTGTAGCTCCCAGTGAAAGCACAGAGAGCGAGTGGACGCTGAAATCTCAGACAAATTTCTGTTGCCCACAAACTGGGAGATTCCCGGCGGAGGAGCCACACGGGTCACCAGCGCGACTCTTTTGGCCGGCGCGGCTGTTTTGCCGGCGCACCAGCGTGGCACGGTGCTTCTCAGTGCGGAGTATACGCGACTAGGTGCCCTTTGAGTCAGGCTCGGCTGGTCCCATCCCCACAAGGAGAACAGCAATTGGAAGCACTGAGGACTGAGAGTTTCACAGTAAGCACAGCTGAACCCAGGAAGGCCTAGTTCTGTGGGGAAGGGGCTTCTGCCAAAGGAAAACTGAGAAAGAAAAAACTTCATCACCAACAAGCCAGACGTCCACTCAGATCCAATCTGAAAGTTGGCAATTACAAAGATGACAGGTGGATAAATTCACAAAAATGGGAAGAAACCAGTGCAAAAAGGCTGAGAACACCCGAAATCAGAATGCCTCTACTCCTACAGGGGATCGCAGCTCCTCATCAGCAAGGGAACAAGGCCTGACAGAGAATGAGTGAGATGAACTGACAGAATCAGGCTTCAGAAGGTGGATAATAAGAAACTTCTGTGAGCTAAAAGAACATGTACTAACCCAATGCAAAGAAACTAAGAACATTGAAAGAAGATTTAACGAAATGCTAACGAGAATGGATAACTTAGAGAGGAA